>CATOAP020000086.1:0-222585 GCA_951394115.2 Drosophila phalerata
CAAAGTCGGTAGGCACGGTAGGCCCGGAAAGCACGGTATCGAAACTCTAAAAAGTTTGCAAGCATTTGCAAGAAATATTTTAAATATACCAGTAAATTCGGCAACAAGTGAACGTTTTTTTTCTAGTTCTGGCATAATTTTAAATGAAAAACGAACACGCCTAAGCAGTAGCAACTTAGATAAGATATTATTTTACATAAAAATATGTACTAACTTTAAATAAAAATGTTTGAATTTATTAAATGACATTAATTTATTAATAAATAAATAAATTCAACAAAATATTGGCTTACAATTTTTATTTGATTAAAAGCGCCTGTGTTTGTCCGTGCCGTGCCGTGCCTACTTAAAAAAATTCCGTGTTGGGCCTCAGTTTTTACCAGCCGTGCTTGGGCCGTGCCGTGCCTCAAAAAGGAGGCCCATGCCCATCTCTAATTGACATATTAAGCATCAAATACCTGTTAAATCATTTTATTTAAATAATGTTATATTGGAAGTTATATAAATTTTGTGTTAGAATTCTATGTACTAAGTAAATTCATGTTTTTAATAAATTTATCTTTTAATTTCTCTTGATTCAAATATATTATTTTGTTTTGTCGCGTGCTTAAATATGTATGTATGTGTGCACCTAACAGATCTTAGAATTGTGTATATGGCTGTCTCGCTCTCCCTAATGCGCATATGTATGTCTATTTGACTATACATTGGCTCTTCTTCTATTCTTTTTTGCGCGTTGTTTTCGAGTGATTTTGAAATTGACATTGCGATTTAACGAGTGTAACTTAACCCGAATCGTCCTGAGCAACATTTTTTCGAATTTCTTAATGAAAATTTCAGGACTGATAAATTTGAGTTCGCTGAATCCGAAAAACACATTCATTTTGTTCGGCCTTGTCAGGATAATCGACAGGACAATTTTTTCGGCTGTTACCATATGGTAACGCTGGGAAGTACAGGGTACAGGTTTTCATAATGCTACAAAATACAAATGTTTGAGAAAAAGTCTAATAAACACAACTTAATCCAACAGGGGGGCTCTTCCTTGATATATAGGACAAAATTTGGGTCAAATCGGTGCAGTATAACGTATATATAACACAATTGTCATAGGACCAATCGGGGTCAAATTCACCTTTAGTATGAAAAACTTTTTTCTATTCTGAGATATCTCAACCAAACTCTTAGAATATGTGACTTATATGTTGCTACACATCCTGACCAAATTTGGTTCAAATCGGACCACTATATCATATAGCTGCCATAGGAGCAATCATATTTTATGAACAAAAAAGTGCGAAACGCGAATAAAATGTATGGAAAAAACCTGTACCCTGTACTTCCCAGCGTTACCATATGGTAACACGAAAATTAAAAGCGTAAATTAACTTAAAAAAAGTGTTTTTTATTTAAAATTTGTTTCATAATTAAAAAGAGCACTCTTTTACCTTCGTAATGATGGGTGCATTTCATATAGTTCAGTACTAAAATTAGTTAAACGATTTAAATTTACTTGCGACGAATTGCCAAATGCCGTTTTTTTGCACTGCAGAATATAATGAGCAACTTAAAGCGCATTTTTCGATCAGCTATCTTTAAGAGATTGTTTCAATCAACTTTTTATCAGTTAGAGATAACAATTTACTCGTAAAATATCTTATGAAAGTTAATCTAACGTTAATATGTTGTCTAAAAATGAAGTTTTAGTAAATGCCTATTGCTTGTTACCATATGGTAACGCTGGGAAGATTCGGGTTAATTAGATAATTGGTGCGACTAAGGTTCATAAATAATGTTTAACAGAAGACCCTAGGAAGGCATATAAACTATAAGTTATTTTAAGTTTATTTTAAATATTATTTAATTTTTAGCAGTGGCTACTTTTTGTAAGTACGGGGTCTCCGACAGTCGAGTATGCTGTAGCACAGTCCGACTAGTTATTTATAGAGTTGAAGCCCTTACTTTCCAGCCTATGTCAGAACGTTCCAGTACTCAGCTTGGAGCAGTTGCGCCTCATCGTGCGGACACGTGAGAGGTTTATGCAGGGACTGGCAAAAACCACTCCGACCGTGCAACGTCCTGTATTTCGTCGACATGTCAATGAAGAAGCAATACAAGCCGATCCTGATGAAGAGGCAGAAGATGAGTTTGACGTAGAAGCAATAATGACACTTTCATGTTGGAATTGTGGCAGCCAAGGTCACAGATACCAAGATTGTGTATCTGAGCGTAAGGTTTTCTGTTATGGTTGTGGTAAGAAAGATACCTACAAACCATCGTGTCGAAAATGAATTTAGCCGTGCACCGCCCAGCAGTGCACGGAAGTTAGTTTCCAGAGCCACCAACAAAGATTAACGACACCAATATCTTCCTCTCTGCCGACTCCAGACGACCTACCAGAATTAACTTCAACCTCCTCTGACATGTCTCAAAATCGTGAAACACAAACTAGTAGTTTGAGTAGTACTTCACCGCCAATGCAATCTAGAAGCTGTAAACGTAGGATACAATTTAGACAAAAGTGTCAAGATATACGAACAGGAATTTTATCATATGTTATCGATAAAGTCAACGATCTTCGACCTTATGCTGAAATAACATTATTGGGCAGAGCTATCAGTGGGCTGATGGACAATGGTGCTTCTATAAGTTGTATTGGAGGAAAGTTTGCTCAAGAGCTAACAGATGAGAAGGTGAATTATAAGCCTTTAACGGCTTATGTACGCACAGCAGATGGAAAAGGCCAAAATATAATAGGAGAGACATTATATTGAAATCTGTCTAATTAGTACATAAGATAACCTATAAAACTCCTTACAACTCAATAAACTAAGTCAGTTCTTAAACCAACGCGTGAGTGTTATTAGTTAGGGATTGGATTTCGAAGATGCGACTAACATCGCGACAAAGTTCAAGTGCTGATTTGCATGAACATGGTCCATCGATCAATTTTGCTTCAACTTGCAACTTCGGACAGGATATATAAAACCAAGTAATTTGCATACTGTAATAGTTTGGTTCATATATCTCATAAAACAAAAAAAGTTTTTCATACTTAAACTTGATTATCGTCCGATCGGTCCTATGGCAGCTATATGATATTGTGGTCCGATCCAAAAAAGAAACACTCTTGATATGCTTGCAATATAAAGTAATCTACATACTAAGTGTGGTGTCCCTAGCTTTAAAATTGTTCTTATAATTGGGGTATGACATTTTCTTTTTCGATTTGTGGGCGACAAAGGGGGCGTGGTCAAATTTTGAAACAAACTTGATCTGCTTGCAATATAGACGAACCTACATACCAAGTTTGGTGTCTCTAGCTCTTATAGTCTCTCAGATCTAGGTGTTCATACAGACAGACAGACAAACGGACAGACGGACAGACAGACGGACATTGCTATATTGACTTGGCTATTGATGCTGATCAAGAATATATATACTTTATGGGGTCTGCCACGCCTCCTTCTGCCTGTTACGCACATTTTCGGTAAAACAAACCCAATAAACCCCTGTACTTTTTTTAAGTACGGGGTCTAAATATATATATATTTACTTTGATTGATTTTTAAATAAATTAATTATCTAAATGGGGCGAGTCAGTCTGCAATTTATGCGCTGCAGTTCAGGAACAATGGGAAATGTTCAAAGCACAGCACAAAATTTTGCAAGAGCATGAATCATTACTGCAAGTCGAATACTTCTTAAAAGGAGCATATGAAAAAACTCAAATTATTAAAAATATAATATTGACGGAATTAAAAAGAAAACAATTAAGCAATCATTGAATAAGACAATGATAAACGAAATGAAAGAAAATGAAATACGATCAGAAAATTAAACCGGGCAGCTCGCACGTTACAAAAACGATGAGTCGTGCTGGAGAAAATCATAAACAGTACCAAAATCAAAGAAGATTTCGATAGACTTTCAGAGCTATTTAAGGAATTAAGGAAACATGGCCAAGCAAATACTTCAATACGAGATCACTTTGAAGATCCAAACGAAGCAAAAAGAGAAAGAATTCAATGGCTCACAGAGAAAAAGCCTTCGGAACAAAGAATTAAGGTGAAACCCGTGGAATTACCGGCGTTCTTTGGAGATATTACATCATGGTCCAGCTTCTTGGATACGTTCACTCAAATGGTAGACACGAATGTCGAGTTGAATACAAACTCGAAATTTATATGACGAAAGAAACTTGTAAAAGGAGAAGCGGCTCAATTGATAAGGCACTTACACATCAGCACGGAGAACTACGAAACAGCCTAAAAGTATCCTAAGGAATAGATATGAAAATTTGAGAAAGTTATTTTCAAACCACTAGAACAGCATTTTAGATCTGCCAAACATGAACAGTGAATCCGACAGTCTTCACGTAATAAAAGAAATGGGAGTCTAATTAGAAAACTTGATCGTCAAGACATTTACAAACTATCCAGACGACAAGACGAAGGAGCTATAAGGAAAACCCAACAAAAATGAATACAACATTGGAAAAGGCATGCAAGTATTGTAAATCACCAGGTCACAACATAAAAGCCTGTATTAAATTCAAACAAATAGGTAATGAACTAGTCGGACGGTGCTAAAGTCGAGCATACTCGACTGTCGGAGACCCCGTACTTACAAAAAGTAGCCACTGCTAAAAATTAAATAATATTTAAAATCAACTTAAAATAACTTATAGTTTATATGCCTTCCTAGGGTCTACTGTTAAACATTGTTTATGAACACTAGTCGCACCATTTATCTTATTAAGTTACACTCGTTAAATCGCAAAGTCAATTTCAAAATCACTCGAAGACAACGCGCAAAAAAGAATTGAAGAAGAGCCAATGTAAAGTCAAATAGAGATACATAAGCGTAAAGCATTAGGGAGAGCGAGACAGCCATATACACAATTCTAAGATCTGTTAAGTGCACACATACATACATATTTAAGCACGCGACAAATTTATTAAAAACATGAATTTACATAGTACATAGAATTCTAAAACAACAGTTATATAACTGCCAATATAACATTATTTAAATAAAATGATTTAACAGGTATTCGATGCTTAATATGTCAATACAACATTATTAGATAATAATTTTAGAAAAAGTTTTAAAATAAAATAATACAAATAAATTAAAAATAGCTAAAAAATGGTAGAGAAACCGCAAAAAAAATGTTGTTGGAGCCGGGAATCGAACCCACGACCTAGTTTTAAAAGAAAGCTAAAAACTTCGGTGGCTCAACCCACTGAGCCACACATCGCATTGCGCGCAAGTCGCCAAATTTCTATATTGATTTTACAGGACTCTATTTCATAATTTTAAAAACGTTTGCTAACATTAAATGTTATCATAACATTATAACATTAATAAATACAAATTGAATTTCAATGCAAAATGATTGAATTAAAAAACATATTTCCCTGCCAGGGTTTGAACTCACGATCGGATGACTAACCATATCACGAGGTGCGACTCGGCACACTACGTCACAGAAGCCCATTATGTATAGGAGGCCAATTTGTTATATAATATGCTTATTCAATTTTCATGTTTTCAAATTATTCACATCTTAATTACTGCCAACGCTCCATCATCAAAACAGCAAAATTTATTATTTGAATATCTTGGTTATTTACTGTCCGATCGGAATGAAATTTTCATCAAAAATCTATGACACTTTTCTCTTCGTCTGTGCAAAATCTTTTCAATGTCAATTTTAGGGGGGTAAAGGGGGCGAGGCCGAATTCTGAAACAAACTTGATCTGCTTGCAATATAGAGGAGCCTACATACCAATTTTGGTGTCTCTAGCATTTTAACTGCTCTTTTAATATGGATATGAAATTTTCTATGTCGATTTTTGGGCGGTAAAGGGGGCGTGGCCGATTTCTGAAACAAACTTGATCTGCTTGCAATATAGACAAAGCTACATACCAAATTTGGTGTCTTTAGTTCTTATAGTCTCTGAGATCTAGGTGTTCATACAGACTTCAGGACGTCAGGACAGCAGGACGTCAGGACAGACGGACATTGCTATATCGATTCGGCTATTGATGCTGATCATGAATATATATACTTTATGGCAGGGATTAAAACCGAAACGAATATCGGTTTCAGTTACGGTTTCGGTTACGCTTGTATTAAGGTTTTCGGTTAAGGTTACGAAAAAAATTTTAGTATCGGTTTCGTAACGGTTAACGGTTTTTTGTAAGTTTCGGTTTTAAAATACCGGTTCGGTTTCGGTTCACAAAAAAAAAATTTTCTTACAAAAATTTCAAATTTTTCTCCAAGTTAAAATTGACTGTTGTACAAGTTGTACATATGTACATGCACAAAAACGCACTTACGCACTTTTTAAAGCCAGCACCGATTTAAGTGGAATAACAAAAGCAAAGTTGCGCGTTGTTCAATCGCGAGCAACAAGGCAAAACGTGACGCGGCTACGAAATACCGTATCCAACTAAGTATATTTGTATATGTACTTATATGAATATAACTGCATAGTAACAATTGTATGTATGTAAATATGGTTAAACGTAATTTTACGTAAATACTCCCATTGTTAATATGTTTATTTTATGCACATATGTATATATGTATGTTAATATAAATAAATATGATGGGTATTTCAATAGTCGCACTTTCATATGTACACAGTCCACCCTACGAAACAAACTGTCTCGCTCGCACTTGCTCAATCTTCAATTTTGCTAAGTCGCGTGGCGACGCCAAGACATCGCACAAAAGTAACCGCCGATACGTCACCACAAAATTCTTAAGAAACTCACACAAAGACAAAAATTGAAGCTGCACAAAATTTGCAATGAGCACTACAACAACACTGAAGTCATAAATTAAAGCAAAATGAACACTTTTATTGCTCTATCGTCGCGTTGAAAATCTGTGTTGTTGTTGATGCTGTCCAAAGTCTCGCGACGCACATTGGCTGTGTTGTTGCTGTATCGTCGAAGATCACGAGCAAGCCAAAGTAACGGTCTGCTACCTGTTTAGAAGACTGGTAGAAATTTAGTTTTGATCAGTTTCAGCGACGCGCCGCGACGTCTAGAACCGAAATGAACGCTTATAAATGAATCGGTTATTAAACGGTTATTTCGGTTTAAAAAGTTTTGGTTTTAAGGTTTAGTTATAGTGAAAAAATTTTTTTTCGGTTACGGTTTCGGTTACGGTTCCAAATTTCAAAAGGTTTTTACCGGTTAAAGGTTACGGTTTCGGTTAAGGTTTTAATCCCTGCTTTATGGGATCTGCCACTCCTCCTTCTGCCTGTTACGCACATTTTCGTTAAAATAAACCCAATAGACCCCTGTACTTTTTTCACAAATTTCAGTAATTTCTGAGGAAGCAGCACAAACGCTTAACTTACCAAAACAATAAAATGATAACTGGACTCGGAGATAATTCAGTTGGAGTATCTAAATCGATTGTAAAATTGAGAATTCGTCCAAGATTTCCAAGTAACGATAAATTCGAAGCAGACGCAATAGAATTAACAAAGATCGTAAGCCCTCAACCACCATAATCCTTTGAATACAATAAAGAAGTTTGGTCAAAGGAAATTTTGGCGGATCCTACATTCAATAAGCGGAGTCGTATAGATATCCTGATTGGCGCGTATATTTTAGCATCCATTCTAACGAAAGGCTTAAAACAAGAGGACACGGTTATAGGTCAATACACAAAACTGGGATGGATCTTATCTGGAGCAGTAAAGATACCAGCAACAAATCGAGCACAAGCAGCGGTAAATGTAGGAATGTTATTAAAAGGTGAAAAAGTGTTATGAACTGGTTGTTAATCGGGGGGCCGCGCCGACTAGATCATCAGAACTCCTCACGGGTGTGTTTCCATCCTTGGCCCGCAGTTCACACAATCGATAATTCATCGCTAACTGCAATCAGCTGCAGCTCTAAATACCATCGCTATCGGCCAGAACGAAAAATAAACAACAAACTACAAAAAAATTGAAGACAACGACAAAAACTGCGACAATAAATACAACAGGTAAGTAAAAAATTCCAAAACAAGAAGAAAACAATTCTAATCCATCTCCTGTTCAATTAGGACCCATTTGCAGGCCCCGGGCGTACCCTCCCTTCCTGAGACGGCACTTGCACTTCGTCTCCATTGTGTTGGCCACCCGTACGGGCCAATCTCAGCCTGCGTTGGATTCCATGTTTCCCCTCCCCCTCTACAAATAACTTAGCCATTTCATGTTCATTTCAAGGTAGGTATAATTTCAATTTCGTTAATCTTCATAAACATTATAATCAATTCTTAAATTTTCTATTTACAGGTATGCTTCATTATCAAAAAATTCAACAAAGGCAACGATAAACAACAGGATAGATCAGGATCACGACGATGTGGCAGATGTGACAAACTTGCCGGAAATATCGGCAGCAATATGGAGATGCGGAGACGCCGCGGGAATAGACGCGTATATATATATATATATATTTTTTTTTATGTGTTCAGGTGAGTGTGATAAGTTAATGTAAATATGTTCAAGTGTTATTATTGTGTAAATATGTATATGTGAATATGTTTTCGGGTGTAATAATGTCTGAATGTAATGTAATGTAAGTATAAATCGCTTATTGTCTACCTTGCCTACCTAAAGAGCTCTCTGGATAGGTAAAGGGGCGATATGTGGTTGTGTGATGTTTAGTATATGTATATATATATATATATGTAGGAATTTAATAGGCTATTTCCACGACAGCTCATTTCATCATCCGACCCGAATGTGGACTTCATTTCAGTACAAAATCCGGATGATCTTTTTGGGTCATCCGAAATGGATGAGCCGATTTCTTGCCATTCGCCCCGGTGAATTTCAGTATTTTTTTATCGAACACGCGATGTTTATCGATGAACTCGTGAAAAATGAAACAATCATCACTATAATCAGCTGTTTTGTTAAAAGAAAAAGTAAGTATAAAATTTGAGCCAATTATAATTTCAAAATATAAATAAAAATGTTTTTTTTTTTTTCAGATGAGCAAGCAAAGGAAGGCAGCAATTGGGTGGAGCGCCCATCATGAGGCCATTCTTTTGGAGCTGTGGGAGGATAACTTCAGTGCGCTGAGGTCTGCCCAAAAGAACTGCCACATATATCAAAAAATGGGCGAAAAACTTTTGGCGGCAGACCTCAGCGTCACTTGGAAGGAGATTAGGACCAAGGTGGACAATCTCACCAGAAAGTACAAGTGAGTTCATATTTTACCACAAAATATTGTTAATATATTAATGTTTTTTATTTTCATAGGGATGAAATAAAGAAAAAAGGGACATCCGGAGGTGCACCCTCAAAATGGCAACATTTTGACAAGGTGCACCGCATTTTGGGAGCTGTGAAGTCGGTAAACTTCACAAATTGTATAGTTGATGCGGCACGTAGGTTAAAAAATGTATATTTAAATTAACAAGTTTACTAATCGAAATTATTTTTCAGTCGACAATGATGAAACCTGGGAGCAGTTCATCAGCATGGTGGCTAGGGAACGGGCTTCGAGTAAGGAGCCATCGCCACCCTTGGACTGCGATGTACTGTTGTCCACTTCCAGCGTGCTGTCGTCAAATGAGAACAGCAACACTTCCAGTGTGCTGTCGCCATTTGAATGCAGCAACGACTCTGCGGCTACAAGCTCGTCAGGCAGGGGTAAAAGGACAGTGGACAGCAGTATTTCGCAGTCCAAGGGTGGCGATGGGCCACCTGCTAAGAGGCAAAGAACAAAGTTCAACCCGAAGTCGGAGATGACTGCTTACGAGTCGGCAATGCTCGCTGCAACAATCGAGGCCAACGAGAAGCGGACTCGTGAGATGGTGCGCCTCGGCTCCGATCGAAATGCCAACTCGCTGCGCTTTCAGGAGAAGTGCCTGGAAGTTTTGGAGAAGCATTTAAGCAAAGCGCCAGGAGGATCCCCGCCATAAGGTGCCGCCACGTCCCACCGGACAGCGTACAGAACCAGTCAGGGTTTGTCTTTGGTGATGGATTTCACATGTCATTTGGCATTGGTGCTTTTTCTTTTGGATTTTCACATCAACGCTTAATTTGGGCGAACCACGTCCGGCACGTAAGTTTCGAAATAACTAATTAAATCGATTAGTAATTAATACTCTTCTTCTTGTGACTTTTAGCTGCAAATCGTGGTACCACACAGTACGAGGATGAGCAGACACTGTCCAGACTATTTCTGTATCTCGCTTTCTTTGCATCGGGTGTCTGCTGTTTGCCTAGCAACTTTTCTGCACCATGGCAAATTAAATGAACACAACACAACAACAGGAACAGTAACAACAACAACAACCAAAATTAAGTATTGGCTAAAACTAGTTACTAGTTAGTTACTCCCTCTGTGACTTCACGACTTGCTGTTTTTTTTTTTTGATATTTTGAAAAAAAAAAATTGTACATTTTAAAGTTTTGCGAGCTATAGTTACAGCATTGTACAAAGGATATTTTTTCATTGTATATTTCAAGGATATTTCATATTGTATAAATTAATTAAAACAAATTAATAAAATAAGATCAATTTTGTAAATAACTCATTTTTTTATTTATTATGTATATGTTTGGTAAGGGCTTTTCTTATATTTTCAGCAGAGGTGTCGAAATCATAAGCTATACTCGTACTCTCGGGTTGAGCACGCAAATTGGAGCCTCCATCCCAATTTTCAGAAATGTCACTATTGTGACAATTCAAAAAATTATGCAGAACGCAACATGTATAAATGATGTGCGGGACTTTGTCAATATGATTGTCGACACCTTTACCAATTCGCCGAAACCGGGCCTTCAATTGTCCAAACGCATTTTCCACCACTCTCCTCGATTTGGACAGAGCATAATTGAAGGATTTCCTTTCCTCGTCTTCCGTTGTGTTGAAGGGGTATGGCTTCATGATGTACGTCGACAATTTGACGGCAGAGTTCGCAAGAAGCACCACAGGAACGTCAACTCCACCGATGAGCTTCGGAAATCCAAGCGCTTCAAAGCCTTGCACACACTCCTCTATTTTTTCCTGGGTCAAGAAGTTTTTTGGCAGATATTCGGGCGCCAAAACCCAATGTACTTCATAGCAAAATTCTTGTAGAATTTTGCAAACCATCGACTCAGAAACGCCGAATAGACTGCCCACGTTGCGATACTCCGCCGATGACCCCAGAGTGTACAAAGCGATAGCAATGCGCTTCTCCAAAGGAATGGCCTTCCGCATTACGGTGTCTTGCTTAGCCATTCCCTTCAATCTCTCGGTCAATATCGGGAATGTACGCCTTTCCACTCGAAAATTCTCCTTAAAGTAGATGTCCGAGTTGTTTGCCACGTCGCACTCCCAATAATTTCCATGACGTTCCTACAGCAAATCAATTATAGGTTTATTATTGTTCCGGATAACAATATCACTGATATATACTTACATGCTCCTGCACAGATGGACATTTTGGGATAGTTTGCTTAATGGCAGGTGGCAGCACAATTTCATTATAAAACTCCGCCATTTCAGCATCCACCTCATCATCCATCTGCTCCATGTAGTCCACATTCATCGTCACTGCCTGCCAAGTTGTCCAAATTTTGGCTTTATTCACTTTATTATTCTTATTTTCCATTGTTTTTCACTTTTACTTTTTAATTTGTACTTTCTGTTGTGTATTTTAATGTAAACAAAAGCCGAACAGCTGATTTATTTCGGGCGAATGGCAGATAATTTGACAGTTGCACATTCGGTCGTGGAAAGCCAAAATTGAGTCACATCCGAATGTGCTCGGATGAGCCAAATGTGAGTGGTCGTGGAAATAGGCTATAAGATTATAACATCAGGGTAGAAATAAGAATATATCGATTAATAAATTAGATTGGCAGCATCGATGAAATATGAAGTAGATTTACATCGAGTGGGCATGATAAGAGCAGTGGAAACTCAACTGCTAAGGAAAGAGGTTGTGTGCTCGTGGAAAAGAGTTATTATTTAAAGATATCAAGAAGATATTATAAAGCATTGTAAACCAACCAATTATCTATTATAATTTACGTTAATAAACAATTATGTTATATCTTGAAAGACGAAGAGTGTGGTTATTGTGAGTTGAAGCAGTCCTTGGCAGCGGAGATTCCCCACAACTTTGGGGGCTCGCCCGGGATCTTGATAAAAGAACATATTCGCATTAATCTTCAAATTATTGTCGTAGTATTGTTGTTAAAGCAATTCCCAAATTTAACTGAAAAACCTTACAAAACAATTTGGAAATTATGACGTTGTGAAATTATGACGCGTCGTGGTGAAATTCAAGTGGCCGATGTGTGAGCGATAGAGCATGAGCAGAACGAGACGCAACGAGACGCCACAAAAGGGAATCAACGAAGTGACGCCACAAATGAAGAAGTACAACAATTGTAGAATGACGAAATCGACTTCAATCGTTTCAATATTCTATATTTGAATAATCAAGAGGCTTGAGTGCGATTCAAGAGTACAGAGCATCAGAGGTGAATTGCGTGCAAGAGAGAGCATTAGCAAAACGCAACGAGAAAGACGATCGACAAAAGTGATGAGACATACACAAAGTTTTGCGTGTGTGTGTAACTAGGCGACAAAGCAACGTTAGAGGCGATTTGCTAAGTCAACAGAGTATCAGTCGACAACAGAGATGCCACAGAGCGGCAGAAGACGTTAACAGTGCGGCGGCAGAGGACAACAGAGTGTAAAGAGAGTGACGACAGAGGCAACGACGGCAGCAAAGAAGGTTTTCTGCGTTAACATAGCAGAGAAAACGCAAGTAGTACAACAACAAGAGGAAGTTTGATATTTAACAGAGATTAAAATTTTAAACTTAAAATTAAATTTTAAAGAAGTAACCTGAAATATTTTATTTGATTTTTATGAGATGAATAATTAATAATATTTACGAAACTAGAGCTAAGAAAATATTCATCGATTTTATACCAATTTAAGTGACTTTAACAATATTTTAAGTTTCTTATAATTCGTAGAATTTACTGATGTTAGTACACGAGATCACACAACTTACAGTGCAGGGTCTAAAATATAAGTTAAGACAGCTGGGATTACCACTGAAAGGAAAAAAGCTTGAGTTGCAAGATAGACTCATTTCATTCTTTGGTCTTGAGCAGAATAACGAATCGGTATACGAAGACACAGTTGAAATACAATCAGAAGAGCAAAGTAGTGCAATAGAGATTCTCAGCACAATGACGTTTACACTGAAAGATATTAAAGAGTCATTGATAGAATTTGATGCTAGTGAGCAAAAAGATGTCAATGAATGGCTCATAGATTTTGAGAATATTGCAGGGACTGTTCAGTGGAATGATTTGCAAAAGTTTATATATGGGCGGCAATTGTTAAAGGGAGCTGCAAAGCTTTTTGTAAACAGTCAAGATGGTCTTACCAATTGGAGTTCTCTGAAAGAGGCATTATCAGGCGAATTTACAATAAAGTTATCAGCTAAACAAGTGCATAAGAAACTCGATGGTAGGAAGAACAAGGGGGCTCCGCCCCCTACTCGCTTCGCTCGCCTACCCCCGGCTCGCTTCGCTCGCGGTGAGGTGCGGCTACAGTCGAGCACGCTCGACAGTAGGATACCCTGAGCCCAGGTACTCTTTTACAATTGTTGGTTTTTTGACCAATTATTCCAATGGCAGCTATATGATATATGGAACCGATCTGAACCAAATCTGGTCAGAATGTACAAAACCAACATAAATGCACATTCTATCAGTTTGGTTAAGATATCTCAAAAAACAAAAAACTTTTTCATACTAAAACTTGATTTTCGGCAGAGCGGCTGTATGACAGCTATATGATATAGTGGGCCGATTTGGACCAAACTTGGTCAGAATGTATAATTCCAGCCCAGATACATATTCTTTCAGTTTGGTTACGATATCTCAAAAACCAAAAAACTTTTTCGCACTAAAACTTGATTTTCGGCAGAGCGTCTCTATGACAGCTATATGATATGGTTTGCCGATTTGAACCAAATTTGGTCAGGATGTATAATACCACCCCAAATATATATCGTGTGAGATTGGTTGAGATATCTCAAAAATTAAAGAAGCTTTTCATACAAAAACTTAAATTTCGATGTATCGTTTCTATGGCAGCTATATGATATAGTTGTCCGATCCAAAAATAAAAACAAACTTGATCTGCGTACGGTATCCAGAAACATACATACCAAGTTTGAAGTCTCTAGCTCTTATGGTTTCTGAGATCGACGCGTTCAAACAGACGGACAGACAGACGGACAGACAGACGGACAGACGGACAGACAGACGGACATGGCTCAATCGACTCGACTGTTGATCCTGATCAAGAATATATATACTTTATGGGGTCTGCCACGCTTCCTTCTGCCTGTTACATACATTCTGCCAAATGCATTATACCCTTTTTTGCCCATTTTTAATGGGCACAGGTATAGGTATTGAACTAGGAAAATACGGATTACACCTGCGAAAATGGACATCTAACAATAAATTGATTAAAGCCGCTTTACCAGGGACAGAAAATAAGTTGTTCGAAACGAACGACGAAGAATCAGTAAAGACTCTTGGGTTGAAATGGAATCCGCTAAAAGATGAGTTCAGTTTTCAGATAAATGCAAGCGAAATAGCCAATGTAACGAAGCGAAAAGCTCTGTCAACATTAGCTAAAATTTTTGACCCATTGGGTTGGCTCTCACCTGTTACTGTCGTTGCTAAGCTATATATTCAACGAATTTGGCAATCCGAATACAAATGGGACGAAAATCTTAATTCACAGTTGGTCTGTGAGTGGAACGGGTTTCTCAGAAAATTGCCCGATCTTCAAGAGATTAAAATTCCCAGATGGGTCAACGCAACTGAGGACGAGCCACCAGAAATTCATGGGTTTGCTGACGCCTCAGAATTAGCGTACGCAGCAGTAGTATATGCAAAAACATCAAAAGGGGTAATCATTTTAGCTAGCAAAACAAAAGTCAATCCAATAAAGAATAGGAAAACACTGCCAAAGCTAGAACTTTGTGCAGCCCATTTGTTAGCAAGCCTCTTAGAAAAAATTAGGGCAACAATGGAAAAATGCACATCAATATATGCATGGAGTGATTCAACAATAACTTCATGTTGGATCAAAAACAATAAAAGTAAAGATAGATTCGTGCGATCAAGGGTCGATTATATTAACAAGATGGGACCTGATATAAACTGGAGGCATGTAGGGTCAAAAGATAATCCAGCCGACATAGGTTCTAGAGGAATTTCAGCAGACAAACTCAAGGAAAAACAGTTATGGTGGAATGGGCCAAAATGGTTACTTAAAAATAAAGAAGAATGGCCAGAAGAAGATAAGCTGGAAAACCAACTTAGTTTTCAGATAGGAGTAAAGGAAGACATAATTCAAGTTCTTGTGGAAAAATGTAGCTCCTTTGGAAAATTAACGCGGATAATAGGATATATTATATTATTTAAAAAACTTTGTCAAAGGAAAATTACACCAAGAAAATTAGAGAAAGATAAAATAGACGAAGCAGTCACTATAATTTTGAAAAAACACCAACGGTTTGAGTTTGCCCAGGAGATCTTCGACTTACAAAACGACAAGAATGTTAACCTAAAAAGCAAATTAGCTTCACTTTATCCATACCTAGATGACAAAGGAATTTTAAGAGTAGGAGGTAGACTAAAATTTGCTGACATAAGTTATAATCAGAAGCACCCAATTATATTAAACAAGTCGCATTTAACGAATATCATTATAAGCAAAGTACACAAGGAAACGCTACATGGGGGAAACAAAGTAATGGAAGCTCTGATACGTAGGCAATATTGGGTATTTGGGTTAAAAAATTCAATTAAAAAACTAAATCGGTTGTGTGTAAAATGCACAAGATATAGACAGCAGAACTTACAACAAGTAATGGGACAAATACCAGAAGCACGTGTAAAAATAACTCATGCATTTACTCACACTGGAGTAGACTATGCAGGGCCTATTCAAATAAGAGTCTCAAAAGGAAGAGGAACAAAATCTTACAAAGGATACATTTCAGTGTTCGTATGTATGAGCACAAAAGCGATCCATTTGGAAGCAGTAAGCGACCTAACGACCGAGGCCTTTCTTGCGGCGTTTAAAAGATTTGTAGCAAGAAGAGGAAAATGCTCACACGTATACTCGGATAATGGTACAAATTTCGTTGGTGCTGAAAGAAAGCTTCATGCTGATTTTCTGAAAGCACTTCACAACAATAGTACAAACAACGTATGGGCTAATGAAGGCGTTCAATGGCATTTTATTCCCCCGGCAAGTCCTCACTTCGGAGGAATATGGGAAGCGGGAGTAAAATCGGTAAAATACCATTTAAAGAGAGTTATAGGGGATAGTACGTTAACTTATGAAGAGATAAGTACGTTACTGTCACAAATTGAAGCAGTATTAAATTCGAGACCATTATATTCAATCGATAATGGCAACGAACTCGACGACATACTGACGCCAGGCCATTTCTTAATTGGTAAACCAATGTTAGATATACCTGAAGCAATTGACGATAGAGCAATATCATCACTGGACAGGTGGAAAATACTAACAGCTATGAAAAATCAATTCTGGCAAAAATGGAAAGATGAATACCTGGTAACGTTGCAGCAACGATTTAAGTGGAAAAAGGACAGTCCAAATTTGAGAAAGGGACAGATAGTAATAGTTAAAAACGAAAACACAGCTGCTTCAAAATGGCCGTTAGGAAGAATTGAAGAAACTCACCCTGGAGACGACGGCAAAGTTAGAGTAGTAACAATAAAAACGGAAAATGGGTTGATAAAGCGCCCGTTAGTAAAACTCTGTCCATTAGAGACAGATACACCTGAGGAAGAATCAAGGCGAAAAAGAAGGGCCCCAACTGCAATGGCTCTCAGTTTTCTTATGGTATTATTAGCTTCAGGAATTACGGGAGCTACCACATTAGATATCAGGTCTCAAAATAGATCCGTAGATATTACTCCATTAGAGAATGAAACAATGATTTATTTAGACAATGTTGGACAAATGGACATCGTTTCTTCAAAATGGAGTTTAGTTATATACTATGACTTAGAGATGTTTAACAGGGAAATAGAGTCTATTCATAGACATATCTTAAAACTTGGTCAAGCATGTATGAAGTTAGGTAATTATGAACAAAGCTGTACAGAAATGACTCGAGCTCTTAACCGACGATATGCAAATCTAAAAATGAACAATGATCTGATAATGGTGAAAGATAGACAAAAAAGAGCACCATTCGAATTTGTAGGTTCTATTCATCATATGTTATTTGGTACAATGGATGCTGACGATAGAGAAGATATGGAGAACAACATGCGAAATATATTAGAAAATCAGCACGACCTTGTAACACTCCATAAAAAACAAACATCTATCATAGAGTCGACAGTTAACATTATGAAGAAAACTCAAGAAGAAGTATATACTGGGTTTGAAACCGTTCAAGAACAAATTAACAAATTATTTGAAGACCTGGTAACTTGGAAGAACACAGAACATATGGTATTAGACTTTCAAATATCAACTTCACAATTAATGATATTAATCGAGGACTGCGAAAAAAGCCAAACAGCAATAGTAGCTCTTCTAATAGACCTAAATCATGGTCGAATAAATCCACAATTAATAAACCCCGAACAACTCATGAAAGAAATTAACACAATTAAGGGAAAATTAAACCAAAAACTTAAATTACCTGGGGACGACAAAGGCACAACTATTACAGAAATTTACAGCTTAATAGAAGCTAAAGCTGTAATGGTTGATGGGAAACTAGTGGTAAACGCGGAAATACCACTATTTAACCAAGATACGTCTATAATATATAAGCTAATAACAGTCCCATTTATAAAAAACGATAGAACAATAATTGCTGAAATTAAAGACGAGTTTATGGTCTACAATTTTAATCTAGACGCATATGTTTTATTAGGAAACTCAGAACTCAATAAATGTTTAAAGAGAAGTGATAATCACATACTTTGCAAGGGCAATTGGCCATGGAACATAGCTACTGACAATTCTTGCGAAATGTCAGCCCTTAAAAGATCAAGCATACCAGATTGTGAATTTGAGCAAACTTCATCACAGAACGTTTGGACAGTTTTAAATACACCAAACACATGGTTATATAAGGTGTTTGATAATAAGGTTTTAGAAGTAAACTGTGGAAACCTGCAGGGAGATGTTATAAAGATACCAACTCAGGGGGTTTTAAAATTACCACAGGATTGCACAGCTAGACATGGAACAAAATTAATTATAGCAGCTAGCGAATTAAGATCAAGAGATTCAGTTCAAAGTAAAGCTTTTTCCATTACAAAACTAGTAGACTGGGTAAAATTAGAAGAAATAGTTCCCCTAGCCAAAATAATGATAAATAACACAAATGACATAACACATTTAAGAAAATTAATCGAGAATCATAAAAAAGAAGGCATTAACCTAAAGGGTCTACACTTTCATAGCTTAAGTGAACATTCAAATCTAATATTAATTATGATTCTTATAACTATTGTATTACTCATAGTTTTATATATAAAATACAAATGTACAACTGGTAGAGTAAGAATTAATTTTGCCACTCCTAATATCCCAAATGTTTAAAATTAAGAAAAATAAAATAAGGAAATTATACATGAATATTCCATATTCAAAATGTAGATAGAACAAGGGGGCTCCGCCCCCTACTCGCTTCGCTCGCCTACCCCCGGCTCGCTTCGCTCGCGGTGAGGTGCGGCTACAGTCGAGCACGCTCGACAGTAGGATACCCTGAGCCCAGGTACTCTTTTATAAATGTTGGTTTTTTGACCAATTATTCCAATGGCAGCTATATGATATATGGAACCGATCTGAACCAAATCTGGTCAGAATGTACAAAACCAACATAAATGCACATTCTATCAGTTTGGTTAAGATATCTCAAAAAACAAAAAACTTTTTCATACTAAAACTTGATTTTCGGCAGAGCGGCTGTATGACAGCTATATGATATAGTGGGCCGATTTGGACCAAACTTGGTCAGAATGTATAATTCCAGCCCAGATACATATTCTTTCAGTTTGGTTACGATATCTCAAAAACCAAAAAACTTTTTCGCACTAAAACTTGATTTTCGGCAGAGCGTCTCTATGACAGCTATATGATATGGTTTGCCGATTTGAACCAAATTTGGTCAGGATGTATAATACCACCCCAAATATATATCGTGTGAGATTGGTTGAGATATCTCAAAAATTAAAGAAGCTTTTCATACAAAAACTTAAATTTCGATGTATCGTTTCTATGGCAGCTATATGATATAGTTGTCCGATCCAAAAATAAAAACAAACTTGATCTGCGTACGGTATCCAGAAACATACATACCAAGTTTGAAGTCTCTAGCTCTTATGGTTTCTGAGATCGACGCGTTCAAACAGACGGACAGACAGACGGACAGACAGACGGACAGACGGACAGACAGACGGACATGGCTCAATCGACTCGACTGTTGATCCTGATCAAGAATATATATACTTTTGGGGGTCTGCCACGCCCCCTTCTGCCTGTTACATACATTCTGCCAAATGCATTATACCCTTTTTTGCCCATTTTTAATGGGCTCAGGGTATAAAAAGGCAGATTTAGATGATGAGAGTCTCATAGAGTACATAATTGAAGGTTTTCCAGATTCAAAGCAAAATAAAAGCGTTTTATTTCAGGCCACAAATCCGAAAGAGCTCCGTGATAAAATGCTAATTTATGAGAAAATATCCACAAATACAGAGTCTAAACAGAAAATTAAAATCGAGAAAGGCACGGCAAAAACTGAGAAATAGGGCATTCGTTGCTTCAAGTGTGGAGGTAAAAACTATATTGCCAGAAACTGCAATGAGACAGAAGTCAAGTGTTTTAAATGCAACCAGTTAGGTCATAAGTCTAATCAGTGTACATCAAAAAAGCAAAAGAAAGAGAATGTGCAGTCACTTATGTAAATGTGACCATCAGCAGCAAAGGTGCAGTTTTTCACAAAAAGAATGTATCAGTCGGAGAAAAGAATGAAGGTCAAGAAGTTTCAGATCATCAAATCTGTACTCAAGAACCGATTTCAATGGATGAAGAGAACCCAATACTGGACTTACAGACAGAATTCTCTCAGATGATGACGTCGACAATACCCGAGGATGGTAAAGACGAGATTGATCTTTCCCATCTAAATGGAGAAGTCAAAAGAGAAGTTCTAAAGCTTATTAACGAGTATAAGCCAGTAAAACCAGTAAAGTACCCAGTTGAAATGAAGCCAGAAACTGCAATGAGACAGAAGTCAAGTGTTTTAATTGCAACCAGTTAGGTCATAAGGCTAATCAGTGTACATCAAAAGAGCAAAAGAAAGAGAATGTGCAGTCACTTATGTAAATGTGACCATCAGCAGCAAAGGTGCAGTTTTTCACAAAAAGGATGTATCAGTCGGAGAAAAGAATGATGGTCAAAAAGTTTCAGATCATCAAATCTGTAGTCAAGAACCGATTTCAATGGATGAAGAGAACCCAATACTGGACTTACAGAAAGAATTCTCTCAGATGATGACGTCGACAATACCCGAGGATGGTTGTAAAGTTCCGCTTGTCGTTTCATATAATTTTAAATAATTTTTCTTAGATCATTGCAATTAGAATATGTAGTTTTGCGGACCCCGCCTAGAAGTAGGCAACGCAAATTGATTTTAGTTATTTGCCCAGCAGTTCAAGCAGTACAAGCAGTGCAAGCAGCTAGCAAGCGACCAGCTGATAGCGGTGATGCCAGCATTAATTTATAGTCCACATAAATTAGTATAATTTGTTGTAAGGAAAGAAGTTTTTGCCATAAACAATTTAGATATTATGAACATAATGTAAATTGGTATGAATAAATTCGACGTTTTTTTATTTTCCGCCCTCTAGTGGTAACTTTAGTAACCAAAGTTGGTAATACCTTTTTGAGTTGCTTATATTGCAGCCCTGGTAGCGACCCAAAACTGCAAATAAGAAACACAAAAAAAAATTTCCAAAGAATTATGCCTTTATGCTCCCACAATTTTCACAAGCGATCTTTTCACCTCGTGGCCATCATAGTAACCAGTTGTGCGTGACTAAATCGCTGTGAAATTCATTAAGTTAGAAAAAAATCTATTATTGTGCAACCAGAAAGGGTCAATTGGCATATGTAAGTATGCCCTGTGCAGCTTGAAATCAAAAAGCAAGCTAATTTTACATTTTTTGCAAACAGAAATTATTTTGCCAACCCACAGTCCCCGATCAATTTCGGTGCTAAAAGTTTGAATTTAAATTCAAACCCAACTATAGTGGTGCCGATTCCGAAACGGGTAAGCAGTTCAACTTAATCGAGGTGAACAGTGTCTAATCCATGTGTTTGTGTGTCTCTGTTTGACTTTCTTTGCACGCAGAGTCGGCACTTAGTGCTCAGGCGCAGCTGCTCTAATCCCGCAGTCAAGCGGTGCGAAAGCTCTGCGTTGTTGGATCGAAGGTGGTTTGTGACTCGACTAAGTGACGTCACACCGCTGCGATTGCCCAATTCAAACTTCGCTGCCGTTGGACTCGGTTTATGCGGATTGATTTCTTTTCGTGGAATTCTCTTCTGGTGTGCGTTGGCTTTCATCTGCCATTTCAAATTTGCAACTCTGAGACCCCGGAGATGGTGAAAAACTGACCCTTATAATCGCATTGTCCCCAACCTCAAATTGTTATACGCGGTGAATGCACAAATGGCATTATGGTAACTAGAGTGCTGCCAACATTGATTAAGGCCTTCTGCCATTGCTAATCAATAATATTGTAAAAAAAAAAATTCTAAATGCTTTTGTAATTTGCGAGTGTGGTATGGTGGTGCCTACAAACTAAAAGAGATTAAATTTTCATTTATTAATTACATAAGAAAAAAACCAGGCTAACCAGCGCAAGTAATGCAATACCATAAGCAAAAATGAATGTACTTTAAATATTGATTAATTAACGTTAAATTTGTTGCCCGCTTTAAATTTACTTTTGCTTAGCAAAAGCTCACCCGAGACCCGAACCCGATCTTAAGCTTTTATTTCAGACATGTACCAAGCAATCACCGGCCACGCACACACTGAAAGATCTTTCATCGTGGGATTATAAAGCCGTAAGTGTTATACTTCATTTACTTTATCGTTTTTGTCGAAATATATAAAAGATTTTCGGTCGGTTCGCTATTGGCACAAACGTAATGAAAAAAAAAAAAATAGAAAAGCAGCATACTTTCGGGCTGTCATACATATAAAGACAAACATTTTGCTTTAACAAATTAACGTACAACTTCTTTTGAATTTGGCATTGCAGTTTACATTAATAATTCGTTACTGGATAAACATTAAAATTTTTTTTTCTCTACCGCCACCCACTCATACATATAATGGTTAGAATATAGTATTGTCGATTTTCTTTAGTTTGTAATTTTTTTTTTGGTTTATTAAAACTAGTATATAAAACGGAAATAACATGATGTCTAGAAATAAATTGAATTTGAACATGAACTAATTTATTTCTATTAGGGAAGCCATGTTGCAATATGGGGATATAGGTTAGCGGCCTTGCGACACTTTTTTAGGGATCCTTATTCTGACATTTGGCCCTTAAGGATCATGGTAGGGCGGGCGTTCACCCCTGTTGGTGTAACAAAAAGAAAGTGTCGGACTGATTGTATTTTAGGTATTCCGCAGTATCACTCTACTTGTTTCCCACTCCTAATATCCTTTTCCCTCAGTACGCGATTTTATTTAATATATTAGTACTCGTTCTGTGAGCAATCTTATTCGTTAACCTTAAAGCACCCACCCAACTTGCCGACGAGCCGGAGCCGGACTGCAAGCGCGTACTATCCGACGAATAATACCCTATACCTGCTCAGATTCCTACCTAGAGGTACGAAAAACGTTACAGTATTATTTATTTGGCGCCCAACGTGGGGCCGATATTTAGGCGAATGTATTTTAGTTTTTGGTGTTCAGTCGGACAGCTCAAATTTTAAAGTACATGTCTAATTATTGCACTCCCATACGTGCATTTCTTGAGCGATTCAGGTGCAGAATTATTTTCAATGAAATAGTTTTGCAACTTAGTTTCTTAAGGATTGCATCCCGATTTAGAAAACTTTTAATAGTCAACAACATCTATTGATTTTTTTTTTCCCCCCTTTCATTCCCAGTAATTTTTTTTGTTTTCCCGATGTACATGCTTTGGATTTAACTAGTGTGACGAAGAGTTAGATGTTTTAAAAATAACACTAATGCCATATCTAATATGAATTCAAGCATTTTGTGATCCCTGCTTAGTATTGCAAGGATATGACGAAGAGCTAGTGTTTCTAAAATAACTTTAGGGCCATGTCTATTGTTAATACGATCTGCTCCCCACCTTCATGTCTTGGATTTAAATAGATATGATGAAGAGTTGGCTATTTCTAAAATAATAGCTAATGCCATATTCTATTTGCATTCAAGTGGCGTAGATTTGGATACGTATATATGCATGTACTGACGATATCCGATAGCCGACTAATGAAGAATCCTTTGATAGTTTCGCTTGCTATCTAACGTTCTCGGTGGAAAATGGTATTAACGTGGATAAGTTCTACGGCCATCCGCTGAACAGTTACAGCGAGCAAAATTGTATACCCGTGATAATATACAATCAAGAATGTAGACCTTTCCTATTATCCTTATAGCGCATGCATGGTTTTTTTTCCCTAATTATTTTATGATATTTTCGTTTGAATATATTTGACGTTAAGCTATTTCTCGCTCTTTTGTTGACATTTTTATTTTCATTTGCCGTTTTTGAAAATTTTTGGTCAACACACTAACTCTCTCTGTGTCCAGTCGTGTTTTTACTGTGCTCTGTGAATTGAATAGTTTTTGTGCGTTTTAACCACGTAATTATTATTTATATTTGTGTAGTTAATATATATATGCTTTTGGTGTTTTATATGTACATTTTTTGTACTTAAATAGTGTTCTATTTAAATTAAACTAAGCTAAGTGCATTGCTTTAGTTTGGGTACTTAACATTCTGTTAACGTGCTCTCTCGCTCTCAGTGTGCTTAGTTGTGCTATCACTTAACAATCGTCTTAAACATTGCAAGCGCATTGTTTTTGTTTGTGCGTTAAGCCTATTTCTCCGTTAGCTAGCTCTCTCACTCTATCTTTGTGTTGCTTTGTGTTTACGTTCTGCATTAAAGCGGCGCTTTTAAACCAAGCATTGGTTTTTTTTTGTTTTTTCTGTGTTCTTGCCTTTGCGTTGGCATTTCGATTTGCAATTCCTTAAGAACTTTTGAATCGACTAGAGAATACCCTATATCACTATGCCATCAGATTTGGTCTGTTATTTTAACAAGTGTCATGGAACCGATTCCAGGCAAGAGTTTACTTCTTGCTATTTTTGTGACCGGACTTTTCATTTAAAGTGTGTTGGCTTAAACATTAAAGTCAAAGATTGTCTTGATAAAAACGTTGGCTTGAGATGGCGTTGTGAAACTTGCCGGGACATTGAGGTGCAAGTTCGCAAGTATATGGAGCGAACCAGAGAAAGTTTTAAGGACTTATCGAAGCTTTTTCATAAAGCTAATGTCGTTTTTTCGGATATGGAAAACTTGTTCAATAATTCGTCATTATTGAATGAGCAACCTAAACGAAAAAAGAGTAGTTCTTCTTCGCGGCATGCGCAGACTTCCTTTTCTATCCCGCAATCAGACCTGGATCTGCAGCATTCAAATACAATTGGTACATCTCAATCAACCAATTTATCAACCAATTTATTGCCTAAACATGTTAAGACCCACCATAACCCACATGTTATTGAAATTTCGGCCCCACAATCAACATCTTTATCCAATAGTGTGAATTTTAATGTCGCGCCAGTTGATACGGTAGCCAATATACTGACTGCCGTACCGCCTCGCCCGTCAAGGCCCCTCCAAGGCATTCCTCCTCCGAATCCTAAGAGACATGTTTTTATCTCTAGGCTTTCTAAAGATCAGTCTCCGTATGATGTTAAGACTTATGTCCAAAACAAAATACAAGATGCTGATATTTCGGTGGATAAATTTAATTTTAATTACCCAAGGGAAATATCGTCATTTAAAATATCGTGCTCACAAAGTGTTTTTGATAATATTTGTCAACAACACTTTTGGCCTGAAAATATTTTTGTGGCTGAGTACTAAGGAAATGCAAATCGAAAGAAAGATCGGAACCCGATATCAGGTGATGGCTCCTCTTTACCTGTTATACCTTCAAACGTAGTATCAAACAAGGGGGCTCCGCCCCCTGCTCGCTTCGCTCGCCTACCCCCGGCTCGCTTCGCTCGCGATGAGGTGTGGTATGTCTACAGTCGAGCGCACTCGACAGTAACTTGCTCGATACCCAAACGTTCACAATGAAAATTGCTTTTCGAAACACTTTTAATCACAAGTCACGCACTTAAAGCAATCGATCGAATTAATGTAGAGTAAGCTAGTGTGAGTGAGCTTTGCATGCTTTGCACTACTCCCCTTCTTTTCATAGAAAAAACGATAATGAGAGAACATAAATGAAACAAAAGAAAATTGCAAAGCAGACACAATAAAAATTAAATGCTTTGGTTTTTTTTGGTCATAGACATATCGTGACGGTGGCTGAGATGGATGATCTTTTGCTTTGCGACAAAATTCTATCGGTTCGATTCCCGGTGTGGTCAATTCCTTTTGTTCATTTATATAAAATTTGGCCTTGTGGCGTTGATTTTGTGTTTCCATACATTTAGTTACTCTTTTCACAAAATCAAAGAAAATACAAGTTGTTAAAAAAGTACAAATTGTAATAAAGAAAATAGTTAACAAAAAAAAAGGAAATAGTTGACAAAAAAAAAAAAAAAAAAGTTGCACATGGGCAAGATTGAAACGGGATTCGAACTCTCGACTCATCGCCTCGAAATACACGGCTCTATCATCAGAGCCATCGGAGCATTTTATTTGCATCTGGCAATATCAATGTATATGATTTTTTTTCGTTGTCCGTTTTGCACGTTTCTTTTGTTTCAATTATGTCTCGCTCGTTAGAAGAGAAGCCCTACATACACACATACATACATGTGCAAATAAAGCTATTTATAGAACCAAATTCGTTTTGCTGCTAATTCATGGTACTGATTGCAAAATGTGCATCACATAAAATTATTGATTAAGTATGTAAAGTATTCATTTAAAAAGTATGTAATTATTAATTAATATGTAATTAATTTAATGCAATGAAAAAAAAAATAAAAATAATAATAATAATAAATAATTTGGTTCAAAAGAAAGAGTTGTTTTGATCCCGAGTCCAATGTACCCACAAATCGCATGCATTGCTGCAAGTTTTGTACCAAAATCTGGCCACTGCACGTAGGCATGAGAAATGTGAAGTTTTGATTTCATATCTTCTGTATTTGTTATCCGATTGCAATGCAGTTTTTAGGATGCATTATCAAAATTGTGTTTAGTGTGTGTGCAGATTTTGACATCTGTACCTATTAAATTGGCCTTGTATTTGGATATTTTAGTTTTTTGTCGATTACAGGATAATTGGGGGGCGTGGCAAAATTCTAAAATAAACTTGATCTGCGTGCGCAACATAGCAGTATTGTCACCAAATTTGGAATCTCTATCTCTTATAGTCTCTGAGATCCAGGTGATTATATTTTCTCCATATATCATATTTTCTCAAACTACTTCCCTGTTTATAAACCGATCTCAATGAAATTTTCAGCACACCTCAGGACTCGTCCCCCCATCCTGTGTGCCAAGTCTCAATGCTGTAGCTTTAATAGTGCTCTTGTTATTAGATTTTATATCATTTACGTGGGCGGACGTGGGCGGGGTCAAATTTAAATACAAACTTAGTATAGATCAACATCGACACGAATCTAATAGGCTCTATACCCATTTTTTGGGTATCGAGCTAAAAACTAATTTCCTCTATCTCCTTAGCTTACCAAAATGTACGAGGCCTTAATAGTAAGCTATCTAGCCTATTTCTTAACAGTCATTCCTTCGACTTTGACATCATCTGTTTTACGGAGACCTGGCTCAAACCCGCCACATCAGATTTTTCTATTCTTTCTTCTAATTATACTATATATAGATGTGATCCTATTACTCGAATTGGAGGCAGAGTATTATTGGCTGTTGACTCCAATCTCGCCTCGGAACCGATTCCAACCACTTTTAATTCGGACATTGAGTTCATTTGTGTGAAAGTTTCTTTCAATAAATTTTCTATTTATTTAACTTGTTCTTACATTCCACCCCCGGCTGATGATACAGTATACAATACTCATCTTAATGCCATTAAATATATATCATCTCTAGCTTCTGACACTGACTTGCTCTTTGTCTTGGGTGATTTTAATCTGCCCAATGTTGGATGGATCGCCTCCAATGACTCGAATTTACTTATTCCTGATAACTCCAATAGTTTTATTGATGGTCTCTCAGAGCTTTCTTTGGTACAAATCAATCCTGTTTGCAATTCTATCAACAGGACACTCGACCTGCTATTTGTATTGGACCCCACCAATACCATTGTATCTAGGATTGACCCATTGGTTATGCCAGAAGACCCATACCATCCAGCTCTTAATACATGCATTAATTAACCTTTGCGTTCAGATGTATTATCATCTAATACCGCTGTGCGCATTCGGTGTTTTAGCAAAACAGATTTCAATAGACTAAACAATCTGATTTCGTGTATGGATTGGTCTCAACTATACGCATGTTCTGATTTGGATAATGCCATTAAACTTTTTTATATTACTTTACATTCTTTATTTGATATCTGCGTTCCGCTTGTATCTCCTATCAGTTCTACTAGACCCCCCTGGTTCTCTAGAGAGTTATCACATTTAAAAAATGTGAAATCCAAGCAATTCAAAAAATATAAAAAGTCTGGAAATCCATACGATTTCTCCAGATATGTAATTACCAACTCCAATTTTCAGGTACTTAACTCTCAGTGCTACAACAATTACTTTCAACGTTGTAAGGTTGAATTCTCTAGAGATCCTAAGCAGTTCTATAAATTTGTAAATTCTAAACGCAAAACTATATCATTTCCGTCATCTCTCACCTTTAATAACGTTCAAGCTAATTCTGACCAATCAATAGCCGATTTGTTTGCTGACTTTTTCAAAACTACATACTCTACGAGTAGACCCCATGATGGTCACTCTTACCCTTACATGCTGAGCAGTATAAACTGTATGTATAGCCCCGCAATCACAGAAAGCTCTCTTCTTTGTGAGCTTAAATTAATTAAGCCAGTACATACACCAGGTCCCGATGGTGTGCCTGGTTCAGTATTAAAGTACTGTGCGGAATCTTTGTGTAGACCGCTGTATAAGATATTCACTTTATCAATTGACTCTTCGTCTTTTTCAAATCTATGGAAAGACTCTTATATTATCCCTCTTCACAAAAAGGGTATTAAATGCGACGTTCAGAATTATAGGGGTATTGCTAAGCTTTCTGCAATTCCGAAGTTGCTTGAAAAAATAATAACTTCTTATCTTCAACATTTATGTGGTTCTATTATCTCTCCTTCTCAGCATGGGTTTATGAGGTGTAGATCGACAACCACTAACCTTCTTGAGTTTACTTCTCTTGTGATTAAAGGGATTCAAGAAAAAGATGCAAACTGAAGTTATTTATACGGATTTGAGTAAAACTTTCGATTCTGTAAATCACTCACTATTAATTCATAAGCTCGATCTTCTCGTCTTTCCGAATAATCTTCTTATTTGGATTTCCAACTATTTAAGTAACAGAACGCAAAGAGTTAGTTTCAAAACTTCATTTTCAAAAACCATCAAAGCTACGTCTGGAGTACCGCAAGGTAGTCATCTTGGCCCACTTCTTTTTACGTTATTTATAAACGATCTTCCAACTGTTTTATCCCACTCACGTGCACTCATGTATGCGGATGACGTCAAGCTTTGTTTAACCTATAGTGAACCTTTCTCTGATAGGTTTTTGCAAGCGGACTTTTTTGGTGTCAAGCCAACTTGCTTAATTTAAATAGCTCAAAATGTAAAGTAATGACTTTCTACAGATCCTTTCGGCATATTTGTCAGTATTCACTAAATGGCATTATCTTGGAATGCTTAAATGATAACGAAGGCTCAGTAAATGATTTGGGTATAATTCTAGATCATAAACTGAAGTTCGATAAACATATTGCTGTTGCAGTCAATAAGGCAATGGGAGTTCTTGGGTTTATTAAGCGATGGTCAAAGGAATTTGATGATCCTTATATTACTAGGCTTTTATATACATCTCTCGTTCGTCCGATTCTTGAGTATGGGTCATGCATTTGGTCTCCTCAATACGAATCACATCGTGCCAGAATAGAATCGGTTCAAAAACAATTTTTAATATTTGCTCTTCGCGGCTTGAACTGGAACTCAGAAATACAGTTGCCTTCGTACTCTAGTAGACTTTGCTTAATCCATCTTCCCTCTCTTACTAATCGTAGAATTATGCTTGGAGTAATGTTCGTCCATAAATTACTACAGGGTCAAGTAGACTCAGTTAGTTTGATGGACGAAATAACTTTCAACATACCTTTTAGATTAACTCGTAACTTTAATCCTCTTTATATTCAGCATTGCACCACTAACTGGGCTTTACATGAACCTTTTCGTATTCTGTGTGCTGACTATAACAATCTGTACCGTGCGATTAGTTTCGAGCGTTCTTCGCCTACTATTAAAGCCTCTATATTATTGTTTCTAACTTCTAACTAACTAACTAATCTCTAATTTTATCTTGGTTTGATTGGGTTTTTCTGGGTTTTCCCCAATCCTAGCAACGAAAGTTGGACCAATCGTTTTCTTTTTCATTTTAGATACCCCCAGAATATAAAATATATATTTATAATTACATTTACATTTACATTACACTGTAATAATTAAATTTATATTTTAATTTAAATGTATAGTTAAATGTCGGCTGCTTATAGCTTGACAATAAATAAATAAATATATATAATAAATTATTAGAAGTATTTGTAGTACTAGTTAACTAATAAGTATCAGTAAGAATCATGGCACAGAATAGTCAAGAGGATATACACCAGATGCATGACCAAGAGCCTATTTGCTGTGTTTGTACTAGGGAAGTCGAACACCCAAATCAGCTATTAACAACAGGTTGCAACCATGTCTTTCATAACGTCTGTTTTAATACTCGACCTGGTAATAAAAAAGTCTGTCCAGTCTGTCGTACTGCTCTCAGTAAATCTACATTGAGTTTAGCACAAGAATTAGCAACCGCACAAGCCGCGACCTCAGGCACTATGACCAGGTCTAAGACCGCAGCACAGATTAATGCACCTTCACTATCAGAAACAGAGGTTACAAGTGGCACAGAGGCTGCCAATCTGGTAGCAGCTGGTGAAGATTCGAATTCATATATTCCCGAACAAGCGAATAGAGTAATGGCTAATGAGATACAGCAGTCCATTATAAATGCTATGTCTGCAGTGATGACGCAGCAGACCCAATTTTTATCGCAAGCGATTGCAGCTGGGTTTCAAAGCTTAAATCTGAAAACTGCAGGTCCTTCAGCTCGATCTGTAGCCGAGTCAAGACCCCCAGGTTTTTCCCCAGCTATGCAACTCCAATCCTTTGAAGATTTTGTTGGTTTGCCGAATCGTGTAGGAGTGGGGTATAGATCTCAAAACAGGACAACCCCTGAAACTGGATCTCAGCAGTCTAGTAATTTGCGTCCTGATCGCATCAGTCAAATAATTGCTAATTGGAAAGTGCGATTCTCAGGACACTCAGCTATTTCAGTAGATGATTTCCTATATAGAGTCGAAGCTCTCACGCATCAGACTCTGGATGGAAACTTTGGCTTACTTTCTCGCTATGCGAGCAACCTCTTTGAAGGTATCGCCAGCGAATGGTTCTGGCGGTATCATAAGAGCGTAGATCATATTGATTGGAAGTCATTAAGTAAAGCACTTCAAGCTCAGTTTAAAGATGGCCGAACCGACCTAGAAATTCGGACTGCTATCTCGGAACGTAAACAAAAGCCAAACGAGTCCTTTGACATGTTTTATGATGCAATTGTATCGTTAGCTGATCGACTTGTGCAACCTATGTCCGAACTATCGTTATTAGAAGTGTTGCGTGCCAACTTATTGCCAGTTACCCAGCACGAGATTTTATATGTGCCAATATACACCATAGTTCAGCTTCGAGAAATAGTACGCAAACGAGACACGTTTTTGAAAACGATGGACAAACCTGTTCCTCGTGCAGCACGAGTCGTGCTCCTCCAAAACGGTTTGTGAGTGAAGTTTATTCTCAGCCTGAAATGGCTAACGAGGATGAGATCGATACTGATGACGTCGATGGCGACTTAGCGGCTATAGCCCTTTCCTGTTGGAATTGTGGCGCTAATGGTCATCGTTATCAGGATTGCGTAGCAGAGCGCCGTGTCTTTTGATATGGTTGCGGCAAGGCCGATACTTACAAGCCTTCATGCCGTAAATGCTCAGCAAAAAACGGTCAAGCGCGTGCGCAGATAAGTGCACGCAAATCAGTAGCTTCGATAGCCACGAATACCGAGTAGCCTCCAGGGCACCCAACTCGGATAATATTTTACCTGATTTATCTTTATTACCAGCCATACCACTGCATCGACAGATGCAAAATCCCCAATTCGAGACCCCCAATGCAAAGTTAACAAACAATAGAAAGAAAGTTCGTTGGCTAGCTTATAAAGTCAAGCTAAAGCAGGCACTATTAAGTTCTGTTGTAAGCAACAGTCAAGATTGGCGTCCATACGCGGAAGTCCAGATACTCAATAAGACACTTAGTGGACTCATGGACACAGGTGCCTCGATCAGCTGTGTTGGTGGCAAGTTTGCAGCTGAGTTGGTGCTCAAGAAAGAATTATATAACCCTCTTTCGTCAGCAGTACGTACAGCAGATGGCCAACGACAATCAATTGTCGGAAAATTCACAACGCCTGTTAGCTTTCGTAACCTCAACAAGTCTATAACTTTTTATATTGTACCTACTTTAGCCCAAGATCTGTATTTAGGCATCGATTTTTGGAAATCGTTTGAATTACTTCCTGTATTTTTAGCCAATAAATGCCAGAGCCCCACTATCAGACAACTTTGTTGTGATGATAACCAAACTCCTCTTACGCCTCACCAACAGGAGCTATTAGCAATAGCTATCAAAGCATTTCCATCCTTTGCTGAAAAAGGACTCGGCAAAACTAACAGGCTGACTCATGAAATAGACGTAGGCGATGCAAAGCCCATAAAACAGCGTCACTATGCGGTATCGCCAGCAGTAGAGAAGCTTATGTATAAAGAATTAGATAGGATGCTACAACTTTGAGTCATTGAGGAATCTAACAGTCCTTGGTCGTCTCCCGTAGTACTGGTTCAGAAGCCCGGGAAGGTGCGCTTATGCATCGACAGTCGTAAACTCAATGGGGTTACTATTAAAAACGCGTATCCCATGCCAGTAATTGATGGTATTTTAAGTCGATTGCCAAAGGCTCAATATATTACGAGTATCGACTTAAAAGACGCGTACTGGCAAATCCCGCTTGAACAATCAGCGCGTGAGAAGACGGCATTTGCTGTTCCGGGAAGGCCTCTCTTTCAGTTTACGGTAATGCCCTTCGGCTTATGCAATGCTCCTCAAACGATGTCAAAATTGATGGACAAAGTTATACCAGCCTCTTTGCGGAACGAAATTTTTATATACCTCGACGATTTGCTGGTCGTATCCGATACTTTTGATAGACATATCAGCGTTTTAAAAGAATTAGCCATTCGATTAGCGCAAGCTGGATTAACGATCAATGTGGAAAAAAGCAAATTCTGTCAAAAAGAGGTTAAATAGTTGGGCCATATTATTGGTAACGGAACTATTCAAACCGATCCTGAGAAAGTTTCGGCCATAAAAGAATTTCCAATTCCCCGATCGGTTCGTCAAGTTCGAAGATTCTTGGTGTCACGGGATGGTACCACAAGTTCATTCAAAATTATGCAGGATTGGCTGCAAAAGGCATTCGAGTTGTTAAAATTCCAAATGTGCAATGCTCCTGTGCTGCATAGCCCGGATTTCTCTGCCCCTTTTACAATTCACTGCGATGCAAGCCACACTGAAGTAGGTGGAGTATTGATGCAGAAAGATGAACAGGGAAACGACGCCCCTATTGCTTTTATGTCCCGTAAACTCAACCAATGCCAGCGAAACTATTCGGTAACTGAGAAGGAGTGCCTTGCTGCCATTCTTTGCGTCAAGAAGTTTAGAGCTTATGTTGAAGGCCAGGAATTTTCTATATACACTGACCATGCGTCATTAACCCGAATCTTCCCAGCGTAACCATATGGTAACAAGCAATAGGAATTTACTAAAACTTAATTTTTAGACAACATATTAACGTTAGATTAACTTTTATAAGATATTCTAAGAGTAAATTGTTGTCTCTAACTGATAAAAAGTTGATTGAAACAATCTCTTGAAGTTAGCTGATCGAAAAATGCGCTTTAAGTTGTTCACTATATTCTGCAGTGCAAAAAATCGGCATTTATCAATTCGTCGCAAGTAAACTTAAACCGTTTGACTAAATTTAGTACTGAACTATATGCAATGCACACATCATGAGAAAGGTAAAAGAGTGCACTTATTAGTTATGAAAAAAATTCTAAATAAAAAACACTTTTTTAAAGTTAATTTACGCTTTTTATTTTCGTGTTACCATATGGTAACGCTGGGAAGAACAGGGTACAGGTTTTTTTCATACATTTTATTCGCGTTTCGCACTGTTTTGTTCATGAAATATGATTGCTCCTATGGCAACTATATGATATAGTGGTCCGATTTGAATCAAATTTGGTCAGGATGTATAGGAACATACAAGATACATATTCTAAGAGTTTGGTTGAGATATGCCAGATTAGAAAAAAGTTTTCCTTACTAAAGGTGAATTTGACCCCGTTTGTTCCTATGACTGTTTTGTAATACATACGATATACTGCACCGATTTGACCCAAATTTGGTCCTATATATCAAGGAAGAGCCCCCCTGTTGAATGGAACTGTATTTATTTGATTTTTTCAAATATATTTGTATTTTGTAGTATTAAGTAAACCTGTACCCTGTACTTCCCAGCGTTACCATATGGTAAAAGTCGAAAAAATGGTCCAGTCAATTATCCTGACAAGGACGATCAAAATGAATATTTTTTTTCGGATTCAGCGAACTCAAATTTATCAGTCCTGAAAGTGTCATTAATAAATTCGAAAAAATGTTGCTCAGGACGATTCGGGTTAAAGTGGTTAATGTCCCAGACAGATTTAAGCTCTAGACTAGCCAGATGGTCTGTTTAACTTCAAAATTTTCCATCGCAAATGTAGTGAAAATCTAGTGCCAGATGCATTATCTCGTGTTTTTACTGAAGATCTATCGGCCATTGGCTTAGACAGCTTGATAGATTTGACATCCGACCATTTTTCTTCACCAGAATATAAGGAAATAAAATCTAGCGTGGAGCGTAATAAATCCCATCTACCAGATATGAAAGTGCTAGATAATTATGTATATCGACGCACGGAGCATGCCACTGGGGATGCAGTAGCGGATGACTTGTGCTGGAAATTGTGGATTCCCGTGTCAATGGTGCCGGAATTAGTGAAACGCAGTCATGAAGATCCTTTAGCCGCTCATCGTGGCATAAATAAAACATTAGAGACATTACGTCGATACTTTTACTGGCCCAAGATGGTAGTTGATGTAACAACGTTTATATATAATTGTTCCGTTTGTAAAACTACCAAGCACCCCAATCAAAGTTTGAAATCACCATTAGGAAAGTCATCGGAAACCGATAGATTCTTTCAGAAAATTTATGTTGATTTCCTAGGTCCATATCCTAAAAGCAGATCTGGTAACATTGGAATTTTTGTGGTTCTAGACCATTTTTCTAAATTTCCCTTTGTAAGGCCCGTCAAGAAATTTACAGCAGAGGCCATAATTAGATTTTTAGAGGAAAATTTGTTTCATTGTTTCGGCGTACCCGAAACAATAGTTTCAGACAATGGTGTACAATTTAAGTCAAATAAGTTTAACGAGTTGCTAAACAAATACAACATAAAACATTTCTACACGGCTATATATTCACCACAGGCCAACGCGTCAGAAAGAGTTAATAGGTCGGTGATTGCTGCCATCAAGACTTATATCGAGCCAAATCAGTTAAACTGGGATTCCCAATTAAGTCACATTAGCTGTGCATTACGATCTAGCAAACACTCGGCTATTCATACGAGTCCTTACCGTGTAGCTTTTGGTCAGCATATGATCACCAATGGCGCAACATATCAGCTATTACGGAATTCGAACATGCTTGAATATCGAACGGTACGTTTTGAAAGAAATGACTCGTTTGAAATAATCAGACAAAAAGCTCAACAAGGTATTCAGCAGCAGTTTGCTTGCAACGAGCGCACTTATATAGAAGCCGGGATGTTGATTTTAAAAATGGTCAAGAAGTGTACAGACGTAATTTCACCCAAAGCAACTTCAATAAGGGATTCAGTGCGAAATTAGTCCCAGTTTTTGTAAAAGCGAGAATTCAACGTAAACTTGGCAACAGTTATTACGAAATTGAAGACTTAAGTGGTAGATACGTGGGCAAGTATCATGCCAAAGTTATAAAGCCATGACGTGTCCCCTTGATTAACCGGAATATGTAACCTCCAAGCGGTGATCACCCTTTCGAGGCTTGCAACCCTCTTAAGTGTGATTTTGGCCGGGGAGAGTGTAAAGTTCCGCTTGTCGTTTCATATAATTAAAAATAATTTTTCTTAGATCATTGCAATTAGAATATGTAGTTTTGCGGACTCCGCCTAGAAGTAGGCAACGCAAATTGATTTTAGTTATTTGCCCAGCAGTTCAAGCAGTACAAGCAGTGCAAGCAGCTAGCAAGCGACCAGCTGATAGCGGTGATGCCAGCATTAATTTATAGTCCACATAAATTAGTATAATTTGTTGTAAGGAAAGAAGTTTTTGCAATAAACAATTTAGATATTATGAACATAATGTAAATTGGTATGAATAAATTCGACGTTTTTTTATTTTCCGCCCTCTAGTGGTAACTTTAGTAGCCAAAAGTTGGTAATACCTTTTTGAGTTGCTTATATTGCAGCCCTGGTAGCGACCCAAAACTGCAAATAAGAAACACAAAAAAGAATTTCCAAAGAGTTATGCCTTTATGCTCCCACAATTTTCACAAGCGATCTTTTCACCTCGTGGCCATCATAGTAACCAGTTGTGCGCGACTAAATCGCTGTGAAATTCATTAAGTTAGAAAAAAATCTATTATTGTGCAACCAGAAAGGGTCAATTGGCATATGTAAGTATGCCCTGTGCAGCTTGAAATCAAAAAGCAAGCTAATTTTACATTTTTTGCAAACAGAAATTGTTTTGCCAACCCACAGTCCCCGATCAATTTCGGTGCTAAAAGTTTGAATTTAAATTCAAACCCAACTATAGTGGTGCCGATTCCGAAACGGGTAAGCAGTTCAACTTAATCGAGGTGAACAGTGTCTAATCCATGTGTTTGTGTGTCTCTGTTTGACTTTCTTTGCACGACATAGTCGGCACTTAGTGCTCAGGCGCAGCTGCTCTAATCCCGCAGCCAAGCGGTGCGAAAGCTCTGCGTTGTTGGATCGAAGGTGGTTTGTGACTCGACTAAGTGACGTCACACCGCTGCGATTGCCCAATTCAAACTTCGCTGCCGTTGGACTCGGTTTATGCGGATTGATTTCTTTTCGTGGGAATTCTCTTCTGGTGTGCGTTGGCTTTCATCTGCCATTTCAAATTTGCAACTCTGAGACCCCGGAGATGGTGAAAAAGTGACCCTTATAATCGCATTGTCCCCAACCTCAAATTGTTATACGCGGTGAATGCACAAATGGCATTATGGTAACTAGAGTGCTGCCAACATTGATTAAGGCCTTCTGCCATTGCTAATCAATAATATTGTAAAAAAAAAAATTCTAAATGCTTTTGTAATTTGCGAGTGTGGTATGGTGGTGCCTACAAACTAAAAGAGATTAAATTTTCATTTATTAATTACATAAGAAAAAAACCAGGCTAACCAGCGCAAGTAATGCAATACCATAAGCAAAAATGAATGTACTTTAAATATTGATTAATTAACGTTAAATTTGTTGCCCGCTAAACCCTATTAAAGTAGAATATCGATACATTTCAACTTAACATATTACTTTAACACTTTCCCTTGTTAATTTTAAATGAATACATAAATGTGATGAATTTTAAATGAAACATTATGCATAACTGAAAAATAAAATTTATGAATATAGTCCCATTTTGTTGCAAAGAACTTGAAGACGTGGTCTTGGCAACGGCTTGGTCACCACATCGGCGACTTGCTTCTCTGTCGGGATTTGTTGAACTTGAAGCATTCCTTCTGTTACCTTTTCTCTAATAAAGAAATGCTTGTTCATGATGTGCTTCGTGCGACGATGAAACTCTGGATTCTGAGCAAGTCTCACTGCGGCTGAATTATCCACTTGTAGAATTGGTATCTGATTTAGCTTAGTGATACCTTGGAACAATTTTGATGGCCAAATTACTTCTTTTGCTGCTTCGTTAGCTGCAACAGTTTCTGCCTCGGTTGTTGAAGTGGCTACCATTGCTTGACGCTGACTCATCCATGTAATTATACCTCCAGAATACTTGACAATAACTCCTGAGGTTGATCTGCCCGTCTTCGAACAGCCCGAAAAATCTGCATCACTGTAACATTCCAGAATTCCTTTATTCTTGCCGTGATTGTAAATAATACCTGTGTTTATTGATCCAGCGATGTATCGATGTGCTCTCTTTAGCTGTACAACATTCTCTGAAGTTGGATTTTCGAGACTCCGGGATAAAAATCCAACGGCGAATGCTAGGTCAGGACGAGTTCCCAACATGAGATACATTATAGCCCCAACTGCTTGACGATATGGAAACTGGCTCTCTGCTGCATCTTCTTTCCCTGTTTCTGGAATTTCTGAGCTTTTTATGACTGGTGTTGAAACTGGTTTACACTCAGCAAATCCAAAACGTTCTAAAATCTTCTTTGCGTATCCTCCTTGACTTATTTTAATGCAATCTTCACTTTGCTCAATTTCTAGCCCTAGAAGCTTGCGTGGAGACAATCTTGAACTCCATTTTTAACTCTCTTATCAGATTACTTAAGTCCTGCCAATCTGTTGCAGCGACCAAACCATCATCCACATATATTACTAGGATGATTTTCTTGCCATTACTCTCTCTTATATAAAGGCATGGATCTGCCTCACTGACTTTGAATCCAAGCTGTACCAGAAAAGCTCCAAATCGTTTATTCCAGCACCTTGGTCCTTGTTTTAGCCCGTATAGACTCTTCTTTAACTGGCATACTCTGTTTGAGCCATCTCCGAATCCTTCTGGTTGACTCATATAAATGGTTTCTTCCAACTCACCATAGAGGAATGCCGTCGAAACATCAAATTGAGTAAGATGCATTCCCTCGTTTGCTGCGATACTTAAAACTGATCGAATAGTACCCATTTTAGCAACTGGACTAAAAGTCTGATTATAGTCAATACCTGGTCTCTGTGCAAATCCTTTAATAACCAGTCGAGCCTTAAACTTGTTTATGCTTCCATCAGGATTCTCCTTTTTACGAAATACCCATCTGCAGGGCAATGCCTTTTGATCTGATGGCAAAGATACAAGCATCCATGTTTTATTTTCTTCTAATGATCGCAATTCTCTATTCATTGCTTTGCGCCATTCAGCACTCTCCTTGCTGTTAATAGCTTCTTGAAACGTCTCTGGCTCAGTACCGGTGATTAATCCATGTGATTCCATAACAAAATCATTGAACTGCATTGGCTTTCTTGGACTTTCTAAATTTTCTTCTCCAGTCTCAAAGTCTTCCTCACTGTCACTTTCCTGTAAGGATTCTTCATTTTCGCTCTCTTCTGAAAATGGTTCATCTTGATTATCTTCATCGTTTCTGTTTTCATCTTCTTCTGGCATATCCTTTAATGTGCATCTAGTAGATTGCTCACAATTACCAATTTTCTCCATAAACTTGACATCTCTAGACAAGACTACTTTGTTCTTTTCTTTCAGGTATATTCTGTATCGCTCATCACCATCGTATCCAACTAGGTAACCTTTAATCGCCTTTTCGTCCATCTTCTTCCTTTTCTCTGCAGGAACATGTGCGTAACAAGTTGATCCTATGATACGAAAATGTTTGATTCTCGGCTTCTTACCCATCCATAGCTCAAATGGACTAATGCCTGCTTCTGATGACTTTCCTGTTCTGTTAAGAGTATATATAGCTGTGTTGACTAATTCCGCCCATATGGCTTGCGGAAATTCGACTTCTTGGTTTGAATACTTAAATGTTCTGGCCATTTCCACAATTGTTCGATTATCCCTTTCTGTGTTGCCATTCTGCTGAGGCGTATAAGGGGCTGTAAGTCTTTGTGTAATACCATGCTTGCATAAAATCTCTTTAACTTCTGCATTATCAAACTCTCCTCCATTGTCACTCAGAATCTCTTTTATCTTATGACCATGCGTACTAGCATGAGTGATCATGTGACTGAGCATAACTTTTGCCTCCGATTTATGCGTTACTATGTAGCCATACCGAAACTTGGTGTAGCTATCTTTGAACAAAACGAGATACCGTTTTCTCTGGAATGATTCATGAAACGGTCCGCAAACATCTGTAGTTATAAGCTCTCCTGGACTCGTTACTTTATCTCTGGTTCCAAACGGTAGACGATGACTCTTTCCATAAATACATGGCTCACAGATACTATTTCTGTGCTTAACTTTAATGCCCAAAACTCTTTCCAGCATTTCTTTAACGTGTCTCTTATCCTGATGTCCCCATCTTGCGTGGTAAAGCTCCAGTGCTGAAGAATCTGAATCTGCAATCTGTACAACATTCTCTGCATCCTTTTTGGGTAGAATCGGTTCAATGGCTGCCTTGAAGAGCGATCCACCAACTTGACGGGATCCTTTTAGCACTACCTGACCATTCACCTCAAGATGGCACTCTGTTGCAGTTGAACAAAACTTGCTGTCCTTATTTTTATCTTGAGCTGCTAAAACTGAAAACAAATTTCGGTTTATTTTTGGAACTAACCAAACATCTCTGAGAATCAATTCTTTGGCTTGCGACTTTATCCTTATTGTTCCTTGACCAATCGCTGATAGTGTTTCTTGTCCTGTTGCCTTAATCCAACGGCGTTGCTCAAACTTCTGAAACTCTTCGAAAAACTCTTGAGATCCTGTGACGTGCTTCGTTGCGCCATTATCGATCCACCATTCCGATATATTGGGCTCTGCCGCATTAATCTCGTTATCAATTGAGATAAGAAATTCTGTGGGCTCCACTGCATTACCTTGAGCACCTTTCTCTGTATTTTGCTTGGGACGACCATCTGCTTGCCACTTTTTGCAAAAACGAACCCAGTGTCCTTTCTTCTTGCAGTAATTGCAGATATCGTCTTTGTAACTCCGATTGCCTTCATTTCTCTTGCCAGTTTTCATGATAAGCGCCTCCTGACTTTCACTCTCACTCGCATCGGATTTTCTTAATGTTCTCTCTGACATACATAGCTGCATTGTCAACTCGTCGAATGTTTTCTCAGCATCTTTGGTCAAAAGCATCCAACTCTGACGAAAATTCTCAAAACTCTTGGGTAAAATATGCAACGTTTTACATACTAAAATCAAATCCGGAAGTTTGTGCTCATCTTTTGCCTCTAGTCCATTGTTCAGTTCGATCCACAAATTCTTAAGCTTTGCAATATGTGTCGAAACATCGTTACCTTGTGTCCAATGGAATGAAAAGAAATCCGAACAAATCTTAAAGAGCTGATCCTTGGACGTGGCTTCAAACTGCTGCTTTAGAGCCTCCCATGCTTCATGTGCTGATTCCTTGTCCATTATCTTCTGATACACCGCATCTGTTACGGCACCCGAAATCATCGTTTTGGCATAGCTGTTTGCCTTACGATACAAATCACACTTTTCCTTGTGCTTTTTTGCCTCAGCAGCCGCTGCACCTTCTGGGAGTGGCTCTGGTTTTACTATCTTATTATCCAGCACATCTAGAGCTCCATCGTGATAGTCTAGCATATCACGTATTTTCCTCTTCCATAGTGGCCAATCTGTCTCACCGGCCAATGGCTTTATACTCGAAACTTTTGCGAATTCCATATTTGATTTTAATGGCTGCGCATCTAAACGCATCTGGTCCCATAACCTATTAAAGTAGATCTGTTATCTTGTATAGATCAGTTTTTATTGACTTTTTGAATTTCACAAATTACGACGCTTTTTTTTCTTAAGTGCGTATATCTCTATAAAAGGCAATAGAGATGAGACTTCAACTTAAAGAACTAGTTCATATAGAATATCGATACATTTCAACTTAACATATTACTTTAACAAACCCGAGACCCGAACCCGATCTTAAGCATTTATTTCAGACATGTACCAAGCAATTACCGGCCACGCACACACTGAAAGATCTTTCATCGTGGGATTATAAAGCCGTAAGTGTTATACTTCCTTTACTTTATCGTTTTTGTCGAAATATATAAAAGATTTTCGGTCGGTTCGCTATTGGCCCAAACGTAATGAAAAAAAAAAAATAGAAAAGCAGCATACTTTCGGGCTGTCATACATATAAAGATAAACATTTTGCTTTAACAAATTAACGTACAACTTCTTTTGAATTTGGCATTGCAGTTTACATTAATAATTATACTGGATATACATTAAAATTTTTTTTTTTCTTTACCGCCACCCACTCATACAAATAATGGTTAGAATATAGTATTGTCGATTTTCTTTAGTTTGTAATTTTTTTTTTGGTTTATTAAAACTAGTATATAAAACGGAAATAACATGATGTCTAGAAATAAATTGAATTTGAACATGAACTAATTTATTTCTCTTAGGGAAGCCATGTTGCAATATGGGGATATAGGTTAGCGGCCTTGCGACACTTTTTTAGGGATCCTTATTCTGACATTTGGCCCTTAAGGATCATGGTAGGGCGGGCGTTCACCCCTGTTGGTGTAACAAAAAGAAAGTGTCGGACTGATTGTATTTTAGGTATTCCGCAGTATCACTCTACTTGTTTCCCACTCCTAATATCCTTTTCCCTCAGTACGCGATTTTATTTAATATATTAGTACTCGTTCTGTGAGCAATCTTATTCGTTAACCTTAAAGCACCCACCCAACTTGCCGACGAGCCGGAGCCGGACTGCAAGCGCGTACTATCCGACGAATAATACCCTACACCTGCTCAGATTCCTACCTAGAGGTACGAGAAACGTTACATGGCAAAGACGAGATTGATCTTTCCCATCTAAATGGAGAAGTCAAAAGAGAAGTTCTAAAGTTTATTAATGAGTATAAGCCAGTAAAACCAGTAAAGTACCCAGTTGAAATGAAGCCAGAAACTGCAATGAGACAGAAGTCAAGTGTGTTAAATGCAACCAGTTAGGTCATAAGGCTAATCAGTGTACATCAAAAGAGCAAAAGAAAGAGAATGTGCAGTCGCAGCAAATGACGCAAAGAACTTCATACAGGGTGTTCAAGGATGTTTGCATTGGTAGCAAGTCGGTATCGGCATTATTCGATTCTGGCAGTGATCTTTGTTCTATAAGTGAGAGCACATATAAAGAGCTTTATCCAGTGCGATTAAAGCGCGAGATTAAAGAGTTGGTAGGCATAGGAAACAAGGCGATTCGAACACTTGGATATTTTATGATTAAGACAGAGTTAGACAACATTCCAATAGAGTTATGCTTCCACGTAGTTCGAGACAGGGATACTCTGACAGGGATACTGACCATCAGCAGCAAAGGTGCAGTTTTTCACAAAAAGGATATATCAGTCGGAGATCAAATCTGTACTCAAGAACCGATTTCAATGGATGAAGAGAACCCAATACTGGACTTACAGAAAGAATTCTCTCAGATGATGACGTCGACAATACCCGAGGATGGTAAAGACGAGATTGATCCCATCTAAATGGAGAAGTCAAAAGAGAAGTTCTAAAGCTTATTAACGAGTAAAGTACCCAGTTGAAATGAAGCTTATACTTACGGATGATATACCTGTATATCAGAGACCCAGACGTTTGCCATACGGTGACCAAGAGAAAGTGAAAGAGCAAATAGGGGAGTTGCTGAAGGATGGAATCATTCGTCATAGTTTTTCTGAGTACGCCTCCCCTATTGTTTTAGTTGCCAAGAAAGACGGAAGGAAGAGACTATGCTGTGATTACAGACAGCTCAATCAGAAGATTATACGAGACAATTTTCCCACTGCGATAATCGATGACGTTTTACACAAACTCCAAAAGGGACAAGTGTTTACAACTTTGGATTTGTGTAATGGTTTTTTTCATGTCCCAGTTGAAGAGAGTTCACGACGTTTCACATCTTTTGTAACCCAAGATGGACAGTACGAGTTCAATTTCGTTCCATTTGGAATAACCAATTCCCCAGCGGTATTCATGAGATACATTTTTGCAGTTCTAAGACCACTTCTAGACGATGGAACATTAATTCTATACATGGACGATCTTATTATACCAGCTGTAGATGAACAAGAGTGTCTACAGAAGCTAAAAAGAGTTTTACGTTTAGCCGAGCAGTCAGGTCTAAAAATTAAATGGGGAAAATGTCAGTTCTTGAAGCGAACAGTAAATTTTTTGGGATACATTGTTGAGAACTCTACTATTCAGTTATCAAGAGAGAAAACAAAAGCAGTGAAATGTTTTCCGATTCCAAGGGATAAGAAGGGGCTTCAACGTTATTTGGGTCTTACTTCTTATTTTCGCAGATTCGTCAAAGATTCCACCATTGCTAGACCACTAACAAACATGATTAGGGATAGCACTGTGTTTCAAATGGGAACAGAGGAGCTGGCAGCATTTAATCAGTTGAGGGCATGTCTGTCAAGTGCACCAGTGTTGCGATTGTTTAATCCAAATGGCACAACTGAAGTTCATTGTGACGCCAGTATGTATGGCTATGGTGCTATACTTTTGCAGAAGGATGCCGGTGATCAAAGTTTCCATCCAGTAGAGTACATGAGCCGTAAGACGTCACCAACCGAAGAGAAATATTCCTCGTACGAATTGGAAGTACTGGCCATAATTGAGGAACTCAAGAAGTGGAGAGTTTATTTGCTAGGCATTAAGATGACAATTGTTACAGATTGTAACGCATTTGCTATGACAATGAAAAAACGGGATGTACCATTACGAGTAGCACGTTGGGCGAGATTCCTTCAAGATTTTCAATACAAAATAGAGCATCGTTCAGGAACCAAGATGAGGCACGTCGATGCATTGAGCAGAGTACATTGTCTAATGATACAGGATACTTTGAAGGACAAAATTAAACAATCTCAGAGTTTAGACGAATGGATCAATGCCATTATTAAAGTGCTAGATCAGGGAACCTATGACGATTATTATCTGCAGTATGGTGTACTGCACAAAGATCCCATCAAGGAACTTATCGTTATACCATCTAGTATGGAGAGAGAGATAATTACGATAGCTCATCGTCAAGGGCATTTTGGGGTAAAGAAGACCATTGATTTAATAGAGAAGGAGTATATACCGGGTCTCACAGGAAAAGTCGACGTAATTGTGAAATCTTGCCTAGAATGCATTGTAAGCGACGCAAAGGGAAGGAGGAAGGTTTTTTGAATGCCATAAGTAAAGGAGATAGACCATTGACAACAATCCATATTGACCATATCGGACCTATGGAATTAACCAAGAAATTGTATAATCATATCTTAGTTGTAGTAGTCGCTTTTTCTAAGTTTGTATGGTTGTATCCCACCAAGAGCACAGGATCTGATGAAGTTGTTGATCGTTTGTATAAGCAGTCTGAGTTGTTTGGAGATCCCATTTGTATAATCACAGATCGAGGAACGGTATTTACCTCGAATGTATTTAAGAAATATTGTGAATCGAAAAATATACAGCATTTGTTAATAGCCACAAAAGTTCCGCGAGGCAATGGCCAAGTAGAGCGCATTAACCGGACTGTCATATCATTGTTAACAAAACTGTGCGCCGAAGATTCCAGAGCTTGGTACAAAGTCGTAGGTAGGGTACAGAAGTACATTACCTCTTCCCCTCTAAGGAGTACGAAAATATCGCCATTCAAGATACTCACCGGATTAGAAATGAGAACATAATATGATAAAGAGATTAAGGACATGTTAGAAGAGGAGTTGCTTAATGACCTACAAGATGAAAAGGATGAGATTCGAAGGGTTGCAAAAGAAAATATATCTAAGATTCAGGAAGAAAACAAAAAATCATATAATAAGAATAGGAAACCCGAAATTGAATATGAGCTCAATGATCTGGTCGCTGCGTAAAACGTACGCAGTTTGGATCTGAATTAAAACTGAAGAAGAAATATTTAGGGTCATACAAGATTGATAAGAAAATGCGACATGGCAGGTATTTAGTAGAAAAGGTTGGAGATGATGAGGGACCCAATAATACCATTGTAGTATACCTACCCTGCCAGCAATTCAAATCAAAGGGTATAACAATAATTACATACAATGTGACACTCTGTCATAATGATAATAAATATACAAATACCCAAAAGACCACACTTATACACATACACATTCCAGCGCACAAGAAATACGATCTATCGCTTATACAAGTGGTCAAGATATATACAGCATATGTATGCCCTCTGCATACATATGTATACACCAGTAAACTAACACATAAATATAAGACATATATATAAGTATTGCATGTTTCGGGTTAACAAAGCCCAACATGAAGATATAAAGATGATTCTAAATAAAGACACCAAGAGGAGCAGACGCTCCATAAGAAATGAACTAAGTTTTTCAAACATTACATGGCGACCGTGACAAGCGTCTCGAACGTGCAAATAAATTGTGTCAAAACATGTTGACATATATTAAGACAAAATGTTAAAACCTTAAAAGTGCCCGTTAAAGTCTAAATAACAACAATAACGATAACAACTGTATAAACGTATTGAAAAAAAAAATAATATAATACTTACATTTAATGGATAACCAATGATATGATTATAATGACAATGAATGAAATGAAAAAAAAAAAAAACTGCATTGAAAAAAAAAAAAAAACACTGTGTTGTGTTGTAATGTATAAATGCATTGAAAAAAAAAAAGGCAAATACATGTACATGAAATTTTCGAGTGAACTGCTGTGAAGTACAACTGCTATCGGAATTAGAAAATGACAGTACAATAAACAATACGATATCAAAAGTACATTAATATTTACAACACGTCAAACAACTGAACCACCTGCCTGTGCGATGACCAGCACCGGCACCGCCTGAGCCCATAGGCCCCGGACAGCAGCAACAGTATACAAGTGTGAGAGGCAGTCCGCCGCTTACACCGACGTGGGACACTTAAATTGAAAACATTTACACATGGCAGAGGAGCCACAGTTTATCAACGCTGTTCCTACCGAACAAAGGGATTTGCCGATGTTGCAAGAGGCTTTGCAGGCAAATCCAGCCGATGGACCACTCACAATAGCTGAGTACCGGGCTCGACAAGAAAAAAAGGCAGCCCCGAAACACAAGAGAAGCGGAAACAGAGTAAAAATTTTACAACAACGGCGACTAATCAAGGACATGATTAAGTTGGCCAAAACCGAGTCAGACCGACAACGCTACACAGAGCGTCTTCATAAATTAGATGACCAGCATCGCATTGGTGCGAAACAACGCAAACGGGCTGCATAACTGCCAATGCCCCAATTTGCCTTAAATATAAGCTCTAATCTCAAGCCTATGCGGGGAACCGCTGCTTGAAAAATACTAAACTCTGTTAGGCTTTTTACTAACATATGTGGTTGGAGAATTTTCTCTGGCGCTGAGTATTTATACTTAGCTGCGTTTAGAATCTTTGTGTAATTGATAAATATTGCAACAAGTTCACTGCAATGAAAATATCACTCCAATCTTTATTTTCGATTTTCAAAACGAGGAATATATTTCTTCTTTCTTTATAAATCCCATATAAAAAAAAAAAGGTTAAATGAAAACTAAACTAAGATTTTGAAGATAAAATTTATTATTCTTTCATGAACGTTAGATCAAAAAAAAAATTCTTTTCATTGAATATATACAAAGACAATTAGAACTACATAATGGGGTGGTTTAGTGATTCCAGCGAAGCAAAGGACAATACTGCAAACGTTGTAAACAACGTAAAGATAATTGATCATACGGATGACATAAACGCATTGTGGATCCTATTATTAATTTTCACGATAGTATTGGTTTTGCAATTTCTGCTTACACTCTATGTTAAGCATAACAAAATTATCAAGAAAAGATACATGAGCAGAGCAATTAACCTGAATAGTGTATAAATAGCACAGAAAATTAAAAATTCAAAGTACTTCAATTACATCATAGTTTCTCTATCAAGGCTAAAGAATATATATATATATATCTTTACACATCTTTAAAAATCGAGATAAATTCAAAATGCATTCAAGCATTAAAGGCCTTATACAAAAACAAGCGGGAAAGGCTATAGTCGAGATTCCGACTATATGATACCCGTTACTTACTTAAATATATTGAAAAGTACTTTAAAGAAAATACTTGTTTTGCTCTGAAAACTTTAATTCGCCATAACTGTCGTTCTACATGTCCGATCTTGATGCGATTCAGTGGGATAATAGATAATGCTAATAGATAACGGTAATAATCACAAAAAACGTATTATCTTAAAAACTGTGGGTGTGGTGGTTTGCGATTTGCGGGGGCGGATGGGGGCGTGGATTAAATTTGAAACAAACTTGATCTGCGTGAGGTATATATAAATCTGTGTGCCAAATTTGGTTACTCTATCTCTTTTAGTTTCTGAGATTTTTTTGTTCAGACTGTTTTTCGCTATTTGCGGGGGCGGAGGGGGGCGTGGCTTAAATTTGAAACAAACTTGATCTGCGTGGGGTATATAGAAGTCTTTTAGTGAAAGTTTGGTATCTCTATCTCCTATGGTCTCTGAGATCCTTTTGTTCATACAGACGGACAGACGGACAGACGGACATGGCTATATCGACTCGGCTATTGATGCTGATCAAGAATATATATACTTTATAGGGTCGGAGATGCCTCCTTCTCCCTGTTACATACTTTCCAACGAACACAATATACCCTTATACTTATTTTTTATAAGTAACGGGTATAATTACAGGTCGATGATCCCAGTAGATTACGTTGCGTATAAATATTAATGGATTGGCGAAAAGTAAGTGCCACCATTACCGAGCAACGAGCAGAATTTCAAAAGTCATTTAAATGCCTAAATAAAACTGCACCTGTCTCCAATAATACGAAACTCAAACATTTTCGAGTACTGGTGAATTCATTCAATACAGTACGCCAAATCGTAATTGACAATTTTTGGAAATGTGATTCGTTACAGTCCATACAATTAAAGGACGTAATAAAAAGGCTTAAGGAAAACCTCCTTTATGTCGCAGAACGGCACAACTTACACATTTTAGTGCCCAATACTCTAAATTTTCCAGCCGATTTCGATGAATCGGTTCTACTAGAACCAGATACCGAACTAGGTATTGATTTCAAAGACCCGATGACCTCAGAGGTATCAAAAATACCCGAATTATCAGATCAAGTTAGCTCTGAATCTGATAGAGACATCGAAACACTAAAAGAAAGCGATCCAATCGAAACAAAACCGGAAACGACAACAATTTCAGAAATGGCACATACAGTTACTTAATTTATAAAGCTAGCCACATCTCTACTACCAGAGTTTGATGGTAAGCCGGAAAATCTGCAAAGTTTTCTAGATTCTCTGAATCTATTGGATACTTTAAAAGGCACACATGAGCCAACAGCCATAAGCCTTATTAAAACAAAACTAAAAGGCCATGCAAGAAATCTAATATGTAATGAGCAGACAATTGCTGCTATCATTACGCAACTGTCAACTGCAGTAAAAGGAGAATCGGTAGAAGTCGTATCTGCCAAGCTACTTAATCTGCAACAGAAAAACAAAACGGCTAACCAATACACCCAAGAGGTGGAAAAACTGACAAAGGCCCTTGAAGGAGCCTATGTCAGTGAAGGTCTAAGCCAATCACTTGCTAACAAATACAGCACTACAACAGCTGTAAAAGCTATGACACAAAATTGTTCGATTGATAAGGTAAAACTTATCATGCAGGCAGGCACATTCACAAATATGAATGATGCCGTCTCCAAATTCGTCAATAGTTGCACGGAGATAACAGGTCAAAGTAACACTGTCCTGTATTATCGACGAGGTGCAAACAACAATAATAGAGGAGGCCGAGGTTATAATCGTGGCAGAAATTACAACCACAACAGTTACAACCGAGGCGGTAACAACAACAACAATAGTTACAATAACCGTGGAGGAAGACGAGGCCAAAATCGGGGAAGAGGCCGAGGTAACTCCAACCAAGGTTATAATAATAACAACGTGAGAGTGGCGCAAAATGTGTCGGAAAACCCTCAGAACCCTTTAGGAAACAATCAATAAATGTAAAAGTTCATTCAATCAATTATAGTCTTAATATATTTGTCACCTTTTGTAATCACTTAACTCATAATAAACTCACATTCCTAATAGATACTGGTGCAGATATCTCACTACTAAAAATAAATTCAGATAAATTCCAAATTCAAAAAGATAAAATTATAAACATCCAAGGCATAGGCCAGGGTGTAATAAAATCTCAAGGAACAACTTCGATAGAACTTCAATCCACAAAATATATTATTCCACACGACTTTCATTTAGTAGACTCAGATTTTTCAATACCATGTGATGGAATAATAGGCATTGATTTTATAAAAAAATTCAATTGTCGATTAGACTTCAAACCAAACGAAGACTGGTTTATAATTAGACCTCAAAACTTAAATTATCCTATTTATGTTCCAATAACATATAGTGCTGGCAACAATACAGTTCTTCTGCCAGCCAGATCCCAAGTAATTCGAAAAATAGAGATTAATTCAGTAAACGATTATATATTTGTTCCAAATCAAGAAATACATAATGGAATTTATGTTGCAAATACAATAGCAGCATCCAAGCATGTATACATTCGCCTTCTAAACACAACTAATTTCGACCAATTGGTCAAAGTAAACAAAATTGAATATGAAAATCTAACAGATTACGATATTCATATAACTAATCCAATAAACAGGTCCGAACAAGTACTTTCAAAGTTAAAGAAAAATTTTCCAAAACAATTCAGAAATCAATTAACAAAATTATGCACCAAGTATAGTGATGTATTCGGACTGGAAACCGAACCAATAGCGACAAATAATTTCTATAAACACACATTACGACTGAAAGATGATGAACCCATTTATATCAAAAACTACAGAAGCCCGCATAGCCATGTTGAGGAAATCCAAAAACAAGTAGGAAAATTAATAAATGATAAAATCGTAGAACCGTCTGTGTCCGAATACAACAGCCCACTCTTGTTAGTTCCGAAAAAATCTTCACCAAATTCGGAAGAATTGATGATATTCTAGACGAACTGGGTAGAGCTAAATATTTATCATGCCTTGACTTAATGTCAGGCTTCCATCAAATTGAACTTGAAGAAAATTCAAGAAACATAACATCTTTTTCAACGAGCAATGGCTTATATCGTTTCACGCGATTACCATTTGGTCTTAAAATAGCACCAAATTCATTTCAGAGAATGATGACAATAGCATTCTCGGGTTTAGAACCCTCTCAGGCATTCCTTTATATGGATGACTTAATGGTGATAGGATGTTCCGAAAAACACATGCTTAAAAACTTAACTGATGTTTTTAATGTATGTAGGAAATATAACCTTAAGTTGCATCCAGAAAAATGTTCATTTTTTATGCATGAAGTGACATTCTTAGGTCACAAATGCACAGACAAAGGAGTATTGCCAGATGACAAGAAATTTGACGTCATCAAAAATTATCCTGTCCCTCACGATGCGGACAGTGCGAGACGATTTGTAGCATTCTGCAATTATTATCGTCGATTTATTGAAAACTTCGCCGATTATTCACGGCACATAGCGAGATTATGTAAAAATAATGTTCCTTTTGAATGGTCAAGTGAATGCCAAAATGCATTCCAACACCTAAAAGAAAAGCTTATGCATCCCACATTATTACAATATCCAGATTTTCGCAAAGAATTTTGCATTATAACAGATGCTAGTAAACAAGCTTGCGGAGCAGTTCTAACTCAGAACCGTGAAGGAATTCAACTCCCAATAGCTTATGCATCTCGGGCATTTACAAAAGGGGAAAGCAATAAAAGCACAACAGAACAAGAGTTAGCAGTAATTCATTGGGCAATTACCCATTTCAGACCATATATTTATGGCAAACACTTTACTGTTAAAACGGATCACAGACCATTAACATACCTTTTTTCTATGACCAATCCCAGTTCAAAATTAACTCGCATGCGGCTAGAGCTTGAAGAATATGACTTCACAGTAGAATACCTAAAGGGGAAAGACAATTTTGTAGCAGACGCACTTTCGCGTATAACTATAAAAGAACTAAAAGACATACAACATAAAGTCCTGAAAGTCACTACCAGGCGACAAAGTAGACAAACAAAAAACTGTACAGTAGAAAATTATGAACTTCTGCCAAGGCAAAGTCATAAAAATGTATCCAAGCCCAACGTACATGAAGTCATTACAAATGATGAAGTACGAAAAGTAGTGACCTTGCGCATAACAGAATCTAAATGTTTATTTAAACATGGAAATAAAATTATCGCAAGAATTGAAGTTAGCAATTTATATACCAATGGAATTCTCGACTTAGGTCAGTTTTTCCAAAGGCTCGAAAAAGAGGCCGGTCTATTGAAATTCAGCAAACTCAAATTGGCACCGAGCGAAAAGAGCTTTGAATCAGTTTCGATAGATTCTTTTAAAAAAATGGGCAATGAAATATTAAAATCATTAAGAGTAGCGCTACTCCAGCCGGTGACCCAAATAACAGATGAAAAAGAGATACAACAAATATTGTCTACTTACCATGACGACCCAATTCAAGGAGGCCACAGTGGCATAACAAGAACGCTAGCAAAAATATAAAGACACTACTACTGGAAAAATATGACACGTCATATAAAAGAGTACGTACGTAGATGTCAAAAATGCCAAATGTCTAAAACAAAGACACACACTAAAACTCCTTTGACTCTCACAGAAACACCTGTGAATGCATTCGATATAGTGATAGTGGATACAGTGGGTCCACTACCTAAATCAGAAAATGGCAATGAATATATAGTCACATTAATCTGTGACCTTACAAAATATTTAGTAGCCATTCCAATTAAAAGCAAAAGCGCAAATAATGTCGCAAAGGCTATATTTGAAAATTTCATACTCAAGTTCGGTCCAATGAAGACGTTCATTTCGGACATGGGAACAGAGTATAAAAACCAGATTTTAACCGATTTATGCAAGTATTTGAAGATCGAGAATCTCACCTCTACTGCATATCATCACCAAACATTAGGGACAATAGAACGAAGTCATCGAACATTCAATGAATACATTCGTTCATACATCTCTGCAGACAAAACTGATTGGGATGTCTGGATTCAATATTTGACTTATTGTTTCAACACGACACCATCAGCAACGCATGAGTATTGTCCATACGAACTAGTATTTGGCAGATTACCAAAACAGTTCATAGATTTAAATAAAACTAATTACATAGATCCTATTTATAATCTAGATGACTACTCTAAGGAAATAAAGTTTAGATTAGAAATAGCATACAAACGAGCTAGAATTATGTTAGAAAAAGCCAAGGCTTATAGGAAATTAGCATACGATATGAAAACAAAAAATTTTGAATTAAAAGTAGGATTTAAGGTACTTTTAAGAAATGAAGCAGGCCACAAATTAGAGCCAGTATATTTAGGACCATATATAGTAGAAAAAATAGAAGATAATAATAACATTTACATTAAAGATAGTAAGAATAAGATACAAAAAGTACATAAGGATAGGTTAAAAATATATATTCAATGAAACGTTTCAATAAAAAAAAAAAAACAGGTCTGATCAACCAAAAAAAAAAAAAAAAAAAAAATATAGTATAATGATATAATGAAAAACAAATGGGAATAAAATAAAGTCAATTTAAATTCTTTTATGAAAATCGAATGAAAATTTAAATTTGAATGGAGTTAAAGTAAAGTAAAAAAAAAAAAAAAAATATTTTTATCAACAGACACAAATATTTTAAAACAGAGATAACACATTTCAATACACTTATAATATATAAAAAAAAAAAAAAAAATTATTAAAATAATTATTATTTTTACTACTAATTATATTTTTACACTAAACTAACAATCTCCAAATGACTACATGTATTACGTCATTTCTTTAAAAAGGGAGGTGTAGTATACCTACCCTGCCAGCAATTCAAATCAAAGGGTATAACAATAATTATGTGACAATAATTGTGACACTCTGTCATAATGATAATAAATATACAAATTCCCAAAAGACCACACTTATAGACATACACATTCCAGCGCACAAGAAATACGATCTATCGCTTATACATAAGCCGATCGCGGCGCGTGGGAATGCTGAGCATGCACTTTGCAGCTCAAGTGGTCAAGATATATACAGCATATGTATGCCCTCTGCATACATATGTATACACCAGTAAACTAACACATAAATATAAGACATATATATAAGTATTGCATGTTTCGGGTTAGCAAAGCCCAACATGAAGATATAAAGATGATTCTAAATAAAGACACCAAGAGGAGCAGACGCTCCATAAGAAATGAACTAAGTTTTTCAAACATTACACCAGCACCGTTGCTGAATTCATGAAGAAATGGTGCCCATCATTCGGGACGAATGAGGCCGTAGGATGGCCGAATGTTGGAATTTAAGATTATAACATCAGGGTAGAAATAAGAATGTATCGATTAATAAATTAGATTGGCAGCATCGATGAAATATGAAGTAGATTTACATCGAGTGGGCATGATAAGAGCAGTGGAAACTCAACTGCTAAGGAAAGAGGTTGTGTGCTCGTGGAAAAGAGTTATTATTTAAAGATATCAAGAAGATATTATTAAGCATTGTAAGCCAACCAATTATCTATTATAATTTACGTTAATAAACAATTATGTTATATCTTGAAAGACGAAGAGTGTGGTTATTGTGAGTTGAAGCAGTCCTTGGCAGCGGAGATTCCCCACATATATATGTGTAGATTTCTTGTTTTGTCTACTAAATTGGCTATGTGTTATTAAGGTGTCGTTCCTAAACTGTTGTGCGTTTTAATTTATACAAATATTATTTAATTTAATTTCGATTTTACTTTACTTTACTTTATAATTTATTTTTAATTATTTTTACTTTAATTTGTAATCTAATTTCATTTAATTATAATTTAATTTTAATTGAATTTTAACTTATTAACTTAAGTTTTAATTTTATTATTTCTGTTCGGCTTTGGTTTAATTTTGTAAGACTTTAAATTTTTCTTTAATAAATAATATTCTTCAGTGGAAATAGCAACAGAATTTTTTTTTGCGGCACCGGGGACAAAAAATAAGACCCTATTTTCAGCTCTTCCTGATTTTGCCAGACGTGTGGCGGGAAATAGGAGCGAACTCACTCGGGATTCTCCTGATCAAGTATGACGACGAAAGACGATGCTGCTGCTTTCGGGAGTCTCTGAGGTGGTGTTGCCTTAAATGGCCAAAGCTCCTGGCTGAGAGTCGTCACCGCCAGCAAATGTGATACGCTGCGTGGTAGATCGCTACACAGCTTGTGGAGCACAACACGGTCACGAAGATGACACCCCTTCACTAGCACGACTCGGTTCTCGATTCTCGGAAGGCACAATTGGCGGAAACGGGACTGTTGGTTGGCACGGGGGCGTAGAATTAAATTTCTAACGCCGCACAGCGTGCAGAAAATATCTTAACTCCGAACAATCTTCAAAACGCCACCGTCGCTGACCGCTGTCAAAGTCGAACTCTCTTGTTCGCATAACCTGCAGCGACGTGGTTTGAGAAAAAATCATCAAATTCCTCTTATTCCTATTCCTCTGTTGCTGCAGTTGAGTCGATTTCCACTCAATATCCAAGTTTGGGTAAGGGACATGAAGGGTTATGCATCTATGTGCTGTGTCCCTCTACATTCGCTACCTGTCCCTGTCCGCCAAGGTTTTGGAGTTGCCACTCCCCCACACTCTACTCGCCACAGTGGCCGATATAAATTCTCGATAGCAATTACTATCGAGAACTGGAGGAACGACCCCCCCCTAGATTTTACCCCCGCTGGCACAAACGATAGGCGATAAATACATAACAACGCCCAACGTAGGCCACACCCACGACTAACGCCTACTCTACACACAGATGGAAACGTCGGAACCTTCACTACCACCGCCAATCAAAGGTTAGCAAGTTCCAACTACGATCGCAGATCCTTGGCATGATAGACTCCTAATCTTCTTCCTTGCAGGTCTTCCAGTTCATAGGCGTTGGTGCCTACTGCTCGAACGACGCGGCCCTTCAGGAACTTCCTTGCGAACTTTGCATTGAACGCCTTGCTGAAGTTGCTGAGTGCGAAGTTACGCCTCCAAACCTCCTGTCCTGGCTCCAAGTGAAAGTGCCGTGCACGCTGGTCATAGCGTTGTCGGCTACGCTCGTAAGCAGAATGCAGGTGTTGTTTGACTTGAACGCGGATTAAGGCCAGCCTATCCTTTCCCTCCAAATCCAAGATGTCGTGGTCGGAAAGGGATCTGAGCTTCCTGGCCAGCTTGTACGAGGACCCGTTCAAATACATGTGTTGGCCAAACAGAGCAAAGAACGGAGCCACTCCCATGGCCGTATGCACCGCGTTCCTGATGGATACCTCAACTTCTGGTAAGTACGCGTCGCATTCTCTATGATCCTGCTCTAAATACGCTCTTATTGCAGCTAGCACGGATCTGTTCACGCGTTCGGCAGCGTGAGGGGAATACACGGGCGTACGCAGATGAACTATCCCAAATGATTTGATCATCTCCTCAAAGGATTTGGAGATAAATTGTCGCCCATTATCCGAGTGTATCACCTCTGGAACTCCGAACTTTAAAAACACTTCGTGTACTAGGAAGTTGACCACGTCTGCCGCCTTCAGGAAAGTGTACTTGGAAAAGTGATCCACGACGATGAATATCCAGGCGTGTCCACCCCTTTCCCTACTTGTCGTCATCGTCATCGCGTCCTCTTGAAAATGAATCCATCCTGGACCTTTAAATCGGGCAGTCGGTCTTGATTGCTTATCACCTCGTTTACCAACTCCTGGTATTCGGCAGACTCAAACTCCAGAGTTTCGAAACCCAGTTGCTCCTCTGGTGTCACCCCCACTTCTTCCACGCTTCTGGACAACGTATCAGCACGACGTTATCGGCGCCTTTCTTGTACCGCATCGTGAACGGGAATGATTGCAGCTCCACTGACCATCTGGCTAGTCTCCCGGTCAAATCTTTGAGACTTAAAAGCCACTGTAGACTGGCATGGTCAGTGATGACAGTGAATGGCACCATTTCCACATACGGGCGGAATCGATGGATAGCGAGCCTTGCGGCTAGGCACTCCTTCTCCGTCACCGTATAGTTTATTTGGTGCTTGTCCAACTTTGCTGAGAATAACGCGATCGGCCTCTCCTGCTGCTCGTCATCCAGTTGGAACAGCACAGCTCCAACGCCAAAGTGTGAGGCATCGCACTGGATGAAGAATGGCCGTTTGAAGTCAGCATGAACTAACACTGGGGCTGTGGAGAGTGCATCCTTGAGTTTCTTCACTGCCTCTATGGCTTCATCGCTAAGCTGGAACCTAACATTTTTCTTTTTCAGGGCGTCTGTCAATGGAACGGAGATTTCGGCAAAGTTTTTAATGAAGCGGCGATACCATCCCGCCGTACCTAGGAAACTTCTGAGCTCCTTGACGTTCCTCGGAACCGGAATGTTTTTAATCGCCTCCACACTACCTGGATCCATCCTCAACGTTCCGCCACCTATGATGTAACCCAGATACTTAATGCTGCGGAAACAAAATTTGGACTTCGCCATGCCGATCTTAAGATTCGCCTTCTTCAAACACTCAGCGACTAGTCGGAGATATTTGATGTGCGTCGGGAAATCTGCTGAGATGATGAGGAGATCATCCAGATAGACGAAGACGTTGGATCTTAATGTCGCTGGAATTACCTTGTCCATGAGTGTGCATAACTGCTGTGCTGCGTTGCAGAGACCGAATGGCATGTGTCGGAGCTGGTACAGTGGTCTTCCGGGTACCGTGAATGCCGTATACGACCGACTCTTCTCCTCCAGCTCGATCTGCCAGAAAGCAAACTTCAAATCGACGCTTGAGATGTAGTGCGTCTCGTCTATGCGGGATAAGATGCCTTCAATACATGGTAGTGGGTAAGCATCCTTCACTGTTAAGCTGTTAAGTTTCCGGGCGTCTAAGCAGAATCGGTTTTTTCCAGGTCGCATCACCACTGTAGTCCGGTTGCTCCAGGGACTGTTGCTTTCCTCGATAATGCCCAACTGCAGCATCTTATCGACTTCGGCCCAAACGATCTCCTGCTTTGCCGGCGACAGAGGATAATGTCGGTCCTTCACGGGTTCGGTTCCTGTATCCGATCCTGTAGCAGGTGAGTCTTCCTTAAACCGTCTTTCTTAACGGCATCCAACTGACTCTCCTGCTCCTCTTCTAGGTTCCACATCTCCGGATCAGACACGACATCATCCTCGTCCCGATAGTATGCGACGTCAGGTTTGGTGTGGTGCTCCGAGCACTCCAGGAGCAATTTCAAACGACCTCCAGAAATCAATTCCCAGATACAACTCTTGTTGCAGGTCAGGACACATGTAAAATACGATTTCCTCTGTTCTCATATTGTATTCTACAGGCAGCACAACGCGACCTAAAATTGGACGACTGGCTCCTGCTGCTGTCCTCACCATCGACGTGTATGGCTGCACTGTCCATCCCAGCTCCTCAACCAGTTCCCTGCATCCTTTTCCCAGTAGACTGACCGAAGCTCCCGTGTCTAAGAGACCTTTCATCCCACGTCCCTTGATCTCCACATCTGCGAATACACGTGGATCCGTGTTCTCATCGCGCCGTACAGCCTCGATGACCTGTCTCCTCGTCAATCGTCGTCGTCGGAAGCGCGTTCTAGCCTTCAAGACGCGTTGAATGGCAAGCGTCATCCCCTCCAGCTGTCGCTCGCCAAAAATTCTATTCAGGGTACATGTATGCCCGGACACGTTCTTCGTATGGCAAGCCTCGTAACGTCTTCCCTCTTGTATCCTTATCTGTATCTTTTTTCTTTTCTTTTCAGATCCTGTCGCCGTCTCCTTCTCTACCTCCTTTGGCCAGAACTCCACTCCTTCCTCTCCGCGGTTGTAATTCCCGAACGCGCTGGTCCCGCTCTCATCGCGTTCTCTATGGAGTTTCCCGGACAGTTGACGCATTCAGGGCAGAGTGTATCATGTTTTCCGCATCTGGTGGATCTGGCGGTTGCGTTGGAATCTCCACCTCATGGACTGAATGTCTGTTGCCGTGCGAATACCGTGACTGCTGCGTATACCCGGATCTCGTTCTGCGACCTAAGCTTCTCTCCACTTCGATACATTCGTGACGCAGTTCGTCCACGGTGATTATATCCATAGCGTCTCGCCAGATTCTCTTTTAACCCTCGCTTTATTATTTTCACGAGCTCTCCATCCCTCATCGGCTTCTGAAAACGCGAGGCAAGCTGACGCATACGGTGAATATATTCGTCAGCTGTTTCGCCGGATTGCTGCTCCCGCTGCACTAGCTCCTGCATGACGTCATGCTCCGTCTGATGGCCTCGGAAACGATCCAACAATGCTGAACGTAGTTGCGACCAATTGTCGGCTCTCGAGTGCTTCACATGCACCCAATACCACTCTTGCGCTCGTCCTGAGAGGAGAAGGTGAAATCCGCGCATGACGGCTTTCCAGGGGCACTGATATTGCCTCTGAAGAAACTCCACGCGAAACACGAAATCCTTGACCGAGTGCATTGGATCCTCGCCATCGAACTTTACGTTCCATCGCTCCAACTTGAGGTGAGTACGATCACGAACGTTTGGATATCCATTTTCTTCTCGATGCTCATCACCTCTTCTCTCTTTCACCCTATAGTTCCGGTTGGTTGGATTTCCCCAGTTTGTCGCCTGTGGGTCAGGCACGAACCCCGAACTGCCAAACTCTGGCTGCCGAACCGGTAGAAATTGCCTTTGCATCCCTGCCGGTGGAACATTATTAGAGGGTCGTAATTCCGAACGTTTCGGGATGGCTCCTGAATTCGGTGCTGGTTGTTGTGCTCGAGAATGTGAAGCTGCCGAGCCTTCTGCGCCTGGATCCGGTGCTTGCGCGTCCGAGTACGTCGCTGCCGAGGCTTCGCTCCTCCAGCCACTACCCAGAGGTCTCAACTTCTCGTTGATAAGCTTCATCATCTCCTCAAATTGGCTACTGATCTCCTCGCGCAAGACTGCGCTGATCTCATCTCGCAACCAGCTTCGGTACGTTTGATGCATCGAAGCAATCGCGACGTTGACCGCGTACTCGAGAACCGGGTCCCTTGGCGGTTCCTTTGGGAACAATTGATCTTGTTTCACCGCTTCTTTCTCCATCTCGAGCAACTCCTCGGTGGTTGGAGGTATCTTTTCCGGAAATCCGCGAAAGTTCATCGGAGTCCTTTGCAAATGCCCCGACAGAAGTGGTAGTTGTTGAGCCGACGTTCCCGTCGCTCCCCAATCTGATTCTTGGGCCATAGTATAAGAGAAGACAACGTCCTCAACTTATTTATTTAAGAAATATCTACCTAACGAAAATCGAATCTAATAAATAAATAAATACTGCCTAATTGTAAAGAACCTAGAAAATAAATAAATAAATAAATTATACCTAAATAAATAATTATTGCTATTTCCGACTCCTAGCTAAGAACATAAATAGTAACGCAAAAATAATAAATAAATAATTTTTTTTTTTAACTGTAACTATCGAACAAAAAATTCTTTTCTCACAATACATATAACAAGAAAAGGGGAGAGAAAACAAAACTAACACAGGCTAACCAACATTTTACTACGCACAATTTGAACAAATGGATAAACATTTAAGCATTTGTGAGATGCTCGGTTCCTCAAACGATTGAGGAACGACATCCCAGAAACGCTAATTGAAATCTGTTCGGCTTCTGTCTCAAGTTCTGGTCACGATCGGGGTGCGCTGTGAGACAGGTGCGACGCAGATGCGATCCTGTATCTCTCTGGGACACCTGTCACCGAAGCTCTGCAAAAACTACGGTCAGCACATTCCCGACGTAAACCAAAAGGAGACAGAACGAATAGTTTGGGAATCGAAATGAATAAATAAATAAATAACTAACTGAAAACAACAACAAAAAAACTAACCTAATATCACAGTTCATCACAGAATGAGTTTAATATTGCACGGATGCCACCAGGCTACGATAATCAGCTGCGAACTCTTCGTCAACATACGAAGGTGTCAGCTGTTACCAACCGCAACAATAAAAACAAATTCCGCAGCACCGCGAACTTAGATTAGCGAATGGTTCCATCGTAATTCTATGTACTATGTAAATTCATGTTTTTAATAAATTTATCTTTTAATTTCTTTTGATTCAAATATATTATTTTGTTTTGTCGTGTGCTTAAATATGTATGTATGTGTGCACTTTACATATCTTAGAATTGTGTATATGGCTGTCTCGCTCTCCCTAATGCTTTACGCATATGTATGTCTATTTGACTTTACATTGGCTCTTTTTTGCGCGTTGTCTTCGAGTGATTTTTATACCCTGAGCCCATTGAAAATGGGCAAAAAAGGGTATAATGCGTTTGGCAGAATGTATGTAACATGCAGAAGGGGGCGTGGCAGACCCCCAAAAGTATATATATTCTTGATCAGGATCAACAGTCGAGTCGATTTAGCCATGTCCGTCTGTCTGTCCGTCTGTTTGAACGCGTCGATCTCAGAAACCATAAGAGCCAGAGACTTCAAACTTGGTATGTAGGTTCCTGGATACCGTACGCAGATCAAGTTTGTTTTTATTTTTGGATCGGACAACTATATCATATAGCTGCCATAGGAACGATAAATCGAAAATGAAGTTTTTGTATGAAAAGCTTCTTTAAGTTTTGTGATATCTCAACCAATCTCACACGATATATATTTGAGGCGGTATTATACACCCTGAATTAAATTGTTCCGAATCGGCCCACTATATCATATAGCTGTCATACAGACGCTCCGCCGAAAATCAAGTTTTAGTATGAAAAAGTTTTTTGTTTTTTGAGATATCGTAACCAAACTGATAGAATATTCATCTGGGCTGGTATTATACACCCTGACCAAATTTGGTCCGAATCGGCCCACTATATCATATAGCTGTCATACAGACGCTATGCCGAAAATCAAGTTTTAGTAAGAAAATTTTTTTTTTTTTTTGAGATATCTTTACTACACTGATAGAATATGTATCTGGGCTGGTATTAAACACCCTGACCAAGTTTGGTCCAAATCGGCCCACTATATCATATAGCTGTCATACAGACGCTCTGCCGAAAATCAAGTTTTAATAAGAAAAAGTTTTTTGTTTTTTGAGATATCTTAACCACACTGATAGAATATGCATTTATGTTGGTTTTGTCCATTCTGGCCAGATTTGGTTCAAATCGGTTCCATACATCATATAGCTGCCATAGGAATAATTGGTCGAAAATCAGCAATTATAAAAGGGTGCCTGGGCTCAGGGAATCCTACTGTCGAGCGTGCTCGACTGTAGCCGCACCTCACTGCGAGCGAAGCGAGCCGGGGGTAGGCGAGCGAAGCAAGCAGGGGGCGGAGCCCCCTTGTTTTGAAATTGACTTTGAGATTTAACGAGTGTAACTTAATCCCACAAAAAAAACCTCTACACGAGGTAAAAGTCTAGTGACGAAAGCAATTTTTAGCTCCAAAATTTCTGATATCCAATTGTGTGACGATCAAAATTCAGTTTATTATAAAAACTTTAAATAAAAATAAAAATTATTAAAAAAAAAAAAATCAGATATCAGAAATTTTTGCAATTGCTTTTGACATTTTAACTTTATCATAAATGCAGGGAGATAGTAAAAAATATAGCTAAGAGACTCCGCCCCTGTTTGCTTCGCTCGCGTTACTACTGTCTACTTTTCATACTAAGACTTTTCGTCCGATCGGTCCTATGACAGCTATATGATATAGCGGTCCGATATGAACCAATTTCGGTCAGGATGTATAAAACTAACTTAATCATATAATGCATATTCTATCAATTTGGTTAAAATATCTCATAAATCAAAAAAGTTTTTCATACTAAAACCTAATTTTGACCAGATCGGTCCTATGACAGCTATATGATATAGTGGTCCGATATGAACCAATTTCGGTCAGGATGTATAAAACTAACTTAAATGCATATTCTATCAATTTGGTTAAAATATCTCGTAAAACAAAAACCAACCAAGAACCAACTTTGGTCAGGATATATAAAACATTGTAAAATGCGTATTTTATCAGTTTGGTTGAGATATCTCATAAAACCAAAAAGTTTTTAGTACTAAAACGTGATTTTCGAACTAAAACGTGATTTTCGACCGATGGAAAAATATATATATTCTGTTAAAAGGCAATATCTTCCAAACCCCTCAACCAAAATTTATGTGTTATCTACCAAAAAACGCAGAATTTTACGTACTAAAACCAGAGCTCCCAAAAAAGGGTCGACCGAAATAATCTAAGCAGTCTGCTCCCAAAAATGACAGAGAAAACTGAGTAATTTCGGTCTCTATCTGAGCAAGACCCATTTTTTCGTTTCAGTCATGCTCTCGGTCTGAGCTTTTTTCTGAGCAAAAACACAAATCGGTCCTGCTTTGACAACATATTCATGAACAAATTTTCGAACTCTCATGAAATTGGGGTCTTCAAATGAGCACTCTGTAAAAAGGGGTAACAAAAAGGGTAATTTTTAAATTTTTTTTTTTAATATAAAATTAATTTAAAAAAAAAATTTGAAACTAAAAGAAAAACACCAATATCTTAATGCTAAATGTATTTTATTAGTTTCTTATGAGTTAAGTTTCACAATTAATAAGGAGTTAATATTTTCAGGGCTTAGGGAACTTCTCTTCTCCGATAGTATAAAATTAAGTGCCGAAAAGCATCTTTCCACAGACACCTGAGTTGCAGGTGTGGCCAAAATAATCTGAGCAAGATCGCATAAGTGGGGTGACTTAAATTTCATTGTGTGGTAAAACTGGGTAATGTCATAATTTAATGGTAAGCGACCATTTGCCACATTGAAATTTTCAATTTCAATGCAAATATTTTTTAGTTTTTCCGATGCTGGCTCATTTTGGTTTTGGGGAAAGGGCTGCATATTATCTAAATATGTTGAAAATAGCGAAGGTTCTTCGGAAGCTCTGTAACTATTTGATGAATTATCTTCAGTGGGCTGGATAGATTCAGCTTCAAAGCCTGTTGTTGCATTCACCTTAAATACAAATAACATTATTATTATTTCATTAATTGCATATATGATAAAGATAGTTTTATAAAAAGCAGACAATAGTACTAAGAATATTCTGCAATATTACTACTTAATCTATTACAGGACCTAGATGCTTTTAAAACACTTTTACATAAATTTCTGTATCTTACTTGCTTCAGTTCAAGCATGCGGTATGCTATTTTTTTTAAATTTTGCTTTGCCAGCATTTTTTGATGCTCATTTAAAATCAAATTGATGCGGGGATCCATATAAATTGCGGATAGTAATGCTTCATTTTCCAGTAACTTTACCTCTCTTACTTTGAGTTGGGCTAACAATTTTTTCCCCAAATAGTTTTGGCTTTTTTCGCATTTTAACTTTAATTCCATCCATGTTATGAAGAAATCACTGTATAGCAGTTGCTCTTTTTGCAATTTTAGGGTCACATCGTATGGGTCCTTAAATGCATCGACGTATAATTCGACCCAATCCCAATCAACACGGCTTGAAATTGATAGCTTCGTGACAAACTCCTTCAGATCTAATAATTTTACCAACATACAGTAGGTGGAGTTCCATCTTGTGATGACATCCAGTGTTGGTATGCTTATATTTTGCTCAATCAAGATACGTCTGCATCAATTCAAATGTATTGCAATGTGTGGGTACTAAACTTTTAACTTACCTATGTTTTCCAGTACGCAGAGTTTTACAAAAGTGGCGGCAAGCGTTGACTTTTTCGCAAATATCGCCTTGCTTGTTGACGTCGTACACGCATAACTGAAGTGTGTGCGCTGCACACCTCACTAGAGGTTCTATTGCCTCTATTTTTTCAACTATTTCATCGCTTGTCTCATCATTGTATAACATTGCATCTTCGGTGGCATTATCGTTCATTAACTCAATGGCCTTAATTATATTCCTCCCATTGTCGGATGTTATGCTAGATATGTATATTAAATATATATTTTTTTAGAATATTGTAGAAAAGAATATTTAAATTGCATATAATTTTGTTCTTACCTAAAAATTTGTTCCAGTCCAATATCGTACTCTTTTATTATATCTAAAATTTTCTCTTTTATGTAAGCACCTGTATGTGACTGGAACAATTGAACCATTCCAAGGGTTTTAATAAGGATTTCCGATTTCAAGTTGGTCGAGTGGATTATTTGCATATTTACACCTAGAATTGCTTTTTCCAATCTTGTTGCCACATCAATTTTTAATGAAATAAGCTTTCCTCTTGTGAGACACGTAATCTCATTTTTAATTGTTTCTTCGCGATTTTTTACGTAAATCATTATATTTCTTGAAGTTATGGGAGGCATTCCCAGTGCTTTGAAAATAGGGCCTATTATTTCGCGAAATCCCTCGCTATCCAAATGTTTAAATGGTCTTCCATCAGTGGTAACTATTTTAACTAATGAAGAGACTATTGTTTCTTCATTTGTTTCATAGGTAATTTTTTTCAATTTTGCTGGTTTTATATCATTTTTGGCGACACAAACTTGAAAATCTTCAAAAAGGTCGCGATGTTTGGCCAGCAAATGCCTTCTTAGATTGGTCAAGTGCTTTCCAATTAACTTGACGCCGCACACGTTACATAGTGATATGTTAGTGATTTTATCAAATTGAAAAAATGCGTGGACTTTTTTATTTTCTTCGCGATTCATTATTTTTATTTAAATTTGATATTTTAAAATTTTTTTAATGATTTTGAAATTTTTTCTTTATTTTTATCAAGATGTGATGTTGCTTAAGCACAAATTCATACACAAATGACCCTATTTTCGTTTGAGCTCAGAAAATCGGTCTCTGAAAAACCCAACCGAAATAAAATCGAACCGAGTGGTCATTGCTCGAGCATTCCCTTATTGACATAAAAATCAATTGAGTGTGTTTTCTCTCAACCGTTTTGGGATCTGTCCGAACGAAACAGGTCTTTTCTAGACAGTATGAAAGGGTCGACCTTTTTTTGCAAGCTCTGACTAAAACATACATAAATTTAATAAAGATCGTTAGAGCCGTTTTGTCAGAAATCGCCAAAACATAAGCTAAGAAACCTTATTTCACCTGTAAAATGTTACCTGAGTACTTTAGAAAAAAAGTTTGAAAGTACGTCAAAAAGCCATTAAACTCACCTTTCCAATGATATATAGGAATTTAAGCGGGAAATAGCGTTTTCCCGCTAAACTAGCGAGAAATTCAAAAAGTCGTAGAACAAACATTTCTATATTTTTGAAAAGAAACAAATCCTCATCATTACATCTAAGCTTTTTTAGCGCTTTGATACGCGCAAACAAACCGACAAACAAACTGACTTTTCATCTTAATTTGAAAAGTCCACTAAAAGTTTCAAATTTTATTATCTTTTGAACCAGTTATCGGATTTGGGTGATTTGGGTATCAATCGACGCGTATTTTTGATTAGAATTGTTTAAAAATAAACAAAAAGGCCCCAACGGCCCCATTAGCTGCGATCGTTTAAATTTTTTCCCTCCCACTTACACCCCCGTATCTCATGAACCAGGTGAGTTACAAAAAGTTTTAGTATGCCATTTTGTAAGTTAGGACTCAACCTTTCGATCGGTATATAACTCGATCTGTTCGGACAGTCGTAGCAAATTTTCCAAATTAGCTGTATATATTGCTAGTCGCCTTTCGCACCCTTCGTGCTGCTTTCGTCACTAAAGCGAACTGCCGTTCGCAGTGATTAGATAAATGGTGCGACTAGTGTTCATAAATAATGTTTAACAGAAGACCCTAGGAAGGTTAAGTTTATTTTACATATTATTTAATTTTTAGCTGTGGCTGCTTTTGGATAGTAAGTACGGGGTCTCCGACAGTCGAGTATGCTCGACTGTAGCACCGTCCGACTAGTTTTTTGTTGAGTGCGAAAAGAATTTGTGTTTTTTTTTTTGGCATATTTGCTATATTTTCGCAAACCTATCTTTTTAGGTTTGGCGCCTAGTAACTAATTAAATTGCAACTCGCATACCTCCCTCTCATTCGTTGTTCTTTTTTTATTAAAATTTATCTAAATTAAACAGATGTTTTGCGCGCTCTTTATGCTTGATCCGACATAAGGTCGTTAACCCCGATGCGCTAATCGCAATTACTTCGAGAGGAACAGCTGATCATTATAAATCAGCTCTCTTAAAAGTCGCCAAATTTGTATGCTAAAGGCTCCAATTGGCGCTCAGAGCGACCAATGAATGTAGGAGGGAGGGCAACAAGCGAATTTGGCAGAATAAGCGACGAGACGTCAGCAGCGCAGCGGTCAGTGCTTGCGCATTAACTACGGCAAGCGGTTCTACGTTGGAATTCGCGGAAAACTCTTTTGAAATCGGCGGGAAAATCCCGGGGAAAATGGCAGTGTGCAAATCGGCGATCGTGACGACACTATAATTCGCCATATTTGATTTTTTTTTACTTTTTTCAAAGAAAATTTAAAAAAAAAAAAATAGAGAAAATTTTAAATAATTTTTTTTTTATATTATTGTTAATACTGTGCTAATTTATGTAGCTTTTTAATTTATTTATTGCAACAATTTCTGTGGTTTTTGTTGGTGGATTTTGTTTTTATTATGCGTTGGTGGTGAACGAGAAATGCAAAGAAAAAAGAAATAATAAGAAAAAAAAAAGAGCAACATCAAAGAGTATAAGAAATTTTTAATAAGCGTACGGCAATGCATTCTCGCCTTCTCCCCCGCACCCCTCTCTTAATAACTATCGCTCTTCTTTAAGCCGCTCATTCGTTTGTTTTTCGTGCGCATGATAAACGGGGTAAAAAATAAGAGATTTTAATATGAGCGCAAAGAAGTGAAGCTAAATTAAGAGTGTGATTGCGTTTATGTGTTTTATTTTCTTTTTGTTCTGTGCCAGCAACAACAACATATGCATTATATTACAGCATACGGAGTTCCCGAAAGCGCTTTTGGAGTTGTACCGGATTGTTAATACATGTAAGTGATCATGACTATGGTCATTGTAACCAGGGTTTGCCTTTACTACTCCATAGCAGCGGGAGCAGTACAAAAATTGCTATGCTATTGTTACTTGCTCTGACTTTGTTAGAGCAATAGCAGAGCACATAGCACAATATTCGAATAGTATATGATATGCTATGCTCCCTGCTATTTCTCGTATTGGAGCAGAGCAATAGCAGTAGCAAAAAAAAATCATCATATGCTATTTGTAGTTATAGCAATAGCAGAATTTTGGAGCACAAAAAGTAGCAGAGCAAACACATTTTTCGACTATAGCTATAGCTATAGTCGTAGCAATAGTTTAACTACTATCGGAGTAGCTTTTATAGTTGCTCTCCAATATGCTCCCGTAGTTGCTCCCGTAGTTGCTACCGTAGTTATGACTATTATGTCAGAGCATTTGATTTAAATTTTATATAGGTATTGAGCCAAGATGTAAATAAAATCAATTTAAATATGCTAAAGTGAAAAAAAGTTTATATTCTTCCTTGCATAATTGAAATCCGCGAAGAAACTTTTTTCATAACTTTAATATTATAAGCAATTTGATAATTCGCAATAATTTTTGCGGAAAAGATTTATAAGTCGCTTTTGACTTTGGTCGTCTGTCTAGTGACCTTGCTAACTTTAATTACTATTAAAAGAAAAGGGACGTTAAGAAATGGTTTGCTTAGTTTATTGTAACACTATATAAAATTTAAATCAAATGCTCTGACATAATAGTCATAACTACGGTAGCAACTACGGGAGCAACTAAGGGAGCAACTACGGGAGCATATTGGAGAGCAACTATTTATTTATTTATTTATTTATTTATTTATTTATTTATTTACGTCAACTAAAATCAGTCGACAAAAAGTTAAATTATGAAGAAGATAAAATAAAAATATTATAAAAATATTATAAAAACAAGTGGGAAAGGCTATAGTCGAGGTCCCGACTATAGGATACCCGTTACTTATTTCAATACATATAAAAGTACTTTAAAGAAAATTTTCTTAAAGAAATGGATTTTTGAGAAATAACTTTTATAACTAAAATTTATTTTTATATGGTCTGACTCCCCTAATGGGCCATGTCTTGTTGTTAAATTTGACTCTTCGCCGCGCGCATTAGTTTGCCACCCAACGGGTACTAGGTGACAATCCAGGAGGAACCACGTGGAGGTAGTGCGTCGACTTGAGAATAGCAGTGACAAGAATCATGCTGGCATTAACCAAGCTGAATGCATGAGTCATTTTGCCTTGTATGCTATTCCCCATCCTCCCTCCTAACAAATAACCATATAATAATATTCAAAAATTCATATAATAATAATAAATAAATAAATAAATATTAAACCCAATTATTACCTAACTTTGAATACACCGTTGAGAAATTCATTCAGATATATATAAATACGTATTTAATTTCTCTAAGGTGTAGACTCAGGGGCAGTGACTATAATTCCGCTATGATAACTATACCTTTTACCTAACCATATAATAATAATTAACATATAATTAACAAATAACCATCTAATAATATTCAAACAAATAATCATAAATTAATAATAAATAAATAAATAATAAATATTAAACCCAAATATTACCTAACTTTGAATACACCGTTGAGAAATTCATTCAGATATATATAAATACGTATTTAATTTCTCTAAGGTGTAGGCTCAGTGGCAGTGACTATAATTCCGCTATGATAACTATATGTAGTTTCAAAAGTGCGGGCACTGCTGTCGGAGGTATTTGAAAATGCCCAATCAATATGGGTATTACCATTTGTCGTGGATGTTGCTAGGTCTAACAACGAAGTACAACCTTTAGTATTCACTAAGAAATCAAAAATTCTTCTACAACAACCTGTCATCGAGTGAAGACATAAATTAAAATCTCCTATCACAAATAAGTCTGTATTTAACAGAGAATGCCTTTCAAATAGCTCTTTAAACTCCCTTTCGAATTTAAGTAACGGATAGGTTGGACTTTTGTAGACTATAAAAAATCCAAATGATCTGTATTTGAAAATGGCATATTCAAACACAGGAGAAGACAAGCTCCTACTATTAGCATAAATGCGGTCACTAGTAGAAAAACTGATATTCTCAAAAAGATCAGTTCTAATGAATATGAGAATGCCTCTCTTTGGTCGATTTCCATGAGCTAAGGACTGGCAATCGAGTCGCACTGCTGTAGTAAAGCCGGGAATATTGTATGTTTCGTTCGAGTATGTAGAAGCCTCAACAAAACACAAAATAGAAGATTGGAGCATTAGCAGATCTGCACACACATCGTTAATGTGGCAGTGCAAACTTTCCGTGTTATGAAAGAAAATATTCAAACTTGAACTATTAAGTAAACAGTTGAAGTGCGTTTGAAGTAATTTTTCGGATCGTAACTCTCGAAGCGCTCTTTCTGAAGCGGATTGCTGATCTGATCTTGGTGGATTGAATTGTCCAACTATAAAGAGACCAGCAGCACTTGTCGCTCTACTACAGGCCACATATAATGCTTCTCTTCGCATTCCTGGACTAGTGTGAACCACAACTTGGCTATATGTAGCTCCTTGACTTTTGTGGATCGTTATTGCCTCTGCTGGTACAACCGGAAACTGCTTTCGATCAATTGTGATCTGCTCGTTGGAGCGAAATTGAAAGCTTTTAATAGTTTTGTGAATAGGAGTCCATAAGCTCTCCACTCGATGACTGCACTGAGCCCGTGCACTAACACCTACACTATCATCAAGAAATGAGATCCATAAAACATCTGGTATATTAGTTGAACTAAACCCAATCTCTTTTAAAACGCCAGAAGCTCCATTTACAAGGCCATCGGAAGTGTCTATATTGACGGTAACCATATATTTGGCTGTGGTTTTCAAAATCAATGAAGTGCACAAGCCTTGTGTATCAGACGTTTTAAAATTCTTAACAGACTCTAGACATCTGTTCCTAGACTCTGAGCTAAGATGAGTGGCTTTAACAGAATCTATAGCCTCCGACATATATTGCTCAGTTGGAATTGAGGATAGCTTTTGTCTATTATATGAATCAGTCTCCTGATTGCTTGTAAAAAGGTGAATTGCATCACCTGGAACTTGACTTGCGTCGCAAATGCGGGTTCTAAGTAGAACAATGTCGTCTGACGACATTTGACCGGATGCCATGTTATTGAGTGCAATTGCAAATGGCTGGTCATCTCGCTGGCGCATTATTTCAGTCAGTTCGAAGTATCGGAAATTATCCCACAAAGAAGACCCAATTATAGCACTATATGGATTATTGGATGTTGTGCTGGATTGAAAAATCCAGCGATCACCCACTGGTCGCAGTTGTCTGAGATCGCCAAATACGATTACAGAAATGCCTCCAAATGCAATGTCATTATTGGAGAATATTTGTTTAAGGCGACAATCCAAATATGAAAACATTTTCGCTCCGACCATAGAAATTTCGTCGATTATTAGAACTTTGAGATCCATTAATCTAAAACGAATGTTGTTTAACAAATCCGGACCTAAGCTCTTAAACGCCGATCCAGCTTGATTAACAGGAAGCGAAAACATGGAATGAAGTGTGGAGCCACCGATTCCAAACGCAGCCTTTCCTGTCGGAGCACACAGTAGAATTTTTACTGTGGTTGGGTCACATCCTACTCTACGATTATATTCTAGTGAAAGTGACTGATATAATGTAGCTATAAGTCTACTTTTACCGACACCTGCCCCACCGCCTACGAACTCATAAAAATTATAGTTATTTCTTACATTATGAAGGACATGGGTTAAAAAAGTTTTCTGTTTCAAATTTAAAGATCTAACTAAACTTGCCAGAGTTTCAGGAGAAACAATTGGCGGCATCTTCACAATTCGAAGATTACCATCCGGTTCTTCATTATGATTGTTGTCAACTAAATTAACAACATTCACCTGCGAAGAAATCTCTGGTATTGCTAATGCCCTAAATTCCTCATCAACTACAGCCTCCTCACCTAAATTGTCCTCATGCTCTACCTCCATGGCCATTCTAAGCGTATCGTCTAAATTGTCTATTGTATTATATTTTTGAAAATTAGCTTTTATTATAGCCTCATTCAGGCTATAAAACTCCTCACAATTTCTACTAACTAGCTCTACCTCTTCATTTCTCCATGGAAAATATAGCATTGATAGGACTCTAAAATAATTTGGCCTATCCGTGTTAATATTATATGACCTATACTTTATAATGCAAGGTTGTCTTCTTTCCCTAATGAAACCACTAGCATCGCGAAGAGCGATGTAGCCACCTAGGGTTCCATCATCACCACCATTACCTTCATTGTCACTGTTTTCTCGTTGTCTAGATGTTCTAGATGTCTTACTGAACTCGTAATTTGCAGCAAAATCAGCTAAGCACAGACTTTCAAGGAAATCTGGTCTTTGTACATATTTTTCGTGTAGTCCTTTCACAAATATGTCAGTAGAGTCCTGAGGCATATTTTGAAGAATATTTGCGGGTAAGAGCATACGAACACGATGGTCCGGTGGAAATGTGTTAATATGTTTGCATTTAATGCTGCTTTCGGACAATGCCATTCCTAGGCAGCAATAAACGGCTTCTTGAGCGGATATCTCAGTTCCAGAAATGAATTTATTACCAATAAATTGAAGTTTTTGTCTGATGGTTAAATTGCCTCTTTGAATTTCATTAACGGCTTCACGCATCAGTTTTGAAATGCCCCTCTGTGATTTGTTAATATAATTGATTATATAACAACAGCAAGCATAAGGATCCATTATGAATTGAATATCCATATTTGCCCTTTGCATAGAAAGAAGGTGCTTGTTAAAGGCATTCACATTAATTTCTGCAAATGACCTCTTTAGAAAAATTTGAGGTTTTTTCAAACCAGATCTTATAGCAAATTTGTAGTCCTCGTAAGAGAGGTTCACTTGTTCGTGTGATAGAAAATTTTCAAATATGCTTAAGTTGGCAATCATGTCATTAGAATGCTCTTGAGCTAATATACTGCGAATTTTCTTTAAATTATCCTTATGAAGAGGAAGGTTTGGAGTTTCTTCGGGTAGTGGCAATAAAATATTGGTATGAGGCATAGGAGCAAATGGAATACCAAATCGGCATATGGACTGATCTCGCACTTGTCTAAGACATGAATGACCGTGCCTATGCTTTTGGTATTCGACATAATCAGCTAGTTCATTATCGTTTGAATTCACAGTAACAAACTGATCAATGAAAGCGATTACAGTTTGAATAGACTCATCATTGTGTAAGTCCAATATCGGAGCATCTTTCAGCCAAAACATACCGTGTATATGGGGCGATCCTCTGTGTTGAAATTCAACTCGCCAATAATACTTGGTTACATAATTGAGTCCGAAGACACCACCTTCCTTCTTCATAAGTTTTAAGACCTCCCGATACCTATAATCAAAATACCTAGCACAAGTTACTGGATCTGTTCTAATTAAACGGGCCTTTTCTGAGAACTGCATGGCTGATGCTGTTTCTTCACTGATAGTAACCTTATCTACATTTTTCTTAAGCAATACTAAGAGCTCTGTCCACTTGGTTTCAGCAGCAGATAGAGTTATGAAGAATGTCGGGAGGCCAAACTGCCGAATCATGGCCATAACTTTCTTCTTTTCTTCTTCCCAATGAGCTGGAGATGAACGAATATCTCGAAGCACTCTATATCCGTCATCATGACAAATTAAGTTGCCCATAAAGTCTTCATTTAAGACATTAGCAGCTGTGATTGAGCTGGAGGCGCTTCGTTTACGTAAGCAGGTTGAAATATTGTTTCGAATCTTAATCAGCTCTAACTTCTTATAGTTAAAGAACAATTTGTCTGTTCGACAACCTCGTCTGTCTGCATTGCGAAGCTCTGATCTAACTATTTTTGTGAATGTTTCAGAAGACTTTCTTTTGACACCTGCATATATGCTTGGAAATGCCAATTCTTCTGAATCAACATCGAGAATCACATCAAGGGGCCTTTGGCCTTCGCCTGGGGCTATCGTGATTCTCGGTATACCTTCATTGGGAACATGGGCATTTTCGAGCAGAGTTTCTTGCCCACCAGGATTAAGCTCTTCAGCTTCTAAATCCTCATCCAAATGATGTGGCTGCTCATTAGCATTTTGCCCAGAGCTGGCTAATAGCGCCTCCACTAAGGCTGAGTCAGCTGGAGATGCAACAAAGGGAACAGTATCGGATGTGAAATCTGAAATCCACTGCTCGTTAATTGCCACATTATGCTTTTGATACAGCTCGGTATTCACTAAATATCGAACTGCGGCAGCAACTTTAAAAGGTCTTATGGTTTCTGCCATAAAATCATGACCATATTCCATTCGGCGTTTGAGGTGGAGTTGAACGACCTCGGCCTGATGGAAAGCTCGTGGAAGAGACGTGACAATACTGGTTACGGAAATAGGAACGTTAACAACAGCTCCTTTAATAGCACTCTGTCGTTCATATCCTATTGCCTTAATAACCATAAATGGAAGGCGTGGAGAAATCAATCTTTCCTCCAAAGTAGTTAGACCCCTAAGAGATTCGTGCAGCTCGGGAAAATCTAAACCATTTGTAATGGCACCCTTCGGTTTTATATTTTGTCTAATACTTTTGTGACAAGTTTTACAAAATTTTAACTTGCCACTAATGGGAAGAAGAAGTTGGTTCTCGAGATTGAAAATCTCTGCAGAGAACTCGTAATCTGTTTCTAAATAACTTCGAGTCAACTCACAAACTTGCTTGGGAAACCATAGACCCTTACAAGAAAGGCAAATCTGATCAGGTCCCAGTTTAATAAGTCTATTAAATGCAACTAAATCCTGATCCAAAGTAGTGAGTCTTCTTTCTCTATTTTCTGGAGAATTATTAAGCCTATCTTGCCGAGCACGAGCAGCATTCCGCTCGTTTTCAGCTTGCCTATTGCCACTTAGGCTCCTAAACTGACTAACTCTTTGACTAAGACTCCTATTTGCATCGAATGCTGCTTGTCGGGCAGTTTCACGGGCACGCCTTTGAGACAAAGTGTTTCGTGCTCGATCCATTGCCCTACGAGCTCTATCATTTCTAGCCTGGGCTCTTCTAACCCTATCTCGTTGTCTTTCTAATACACGGCCCTGTTCAGCTCGTGCTAGAGCTCTTTGCATAGTATTTCTAAGCTGTTCGACACTCCTATAAGTTTCGTCCAGTCTTCTTAATTGCCTACGTAGAGTATCAATAGCTTGATCTCTGGATCTAACTTCTGCCCTTGAACGTCTATTCCTATGGGCCTCCGTGTTATCAGCCTGCTCAGCTGCTCTAATAACAGGATTACGCCTTCTAGACCGACGACGCTGTGTATCTACTGCTTGCTCTCTAGTCCTAACTTCAGCGTCGGATCGTCTATTCCTATGGGCCGCTGAATTATCGGCTTGTTCTAACTCTCTATAATCTTCATCATGTCTTCTACTGTAACGACGTAGGGTATCTAGTGCTTGTTCTATGGCCCTAACTTCTGCGTTGGATCGTCTATTTCTGTGGGCTTCCGTGTTATCAGCCTGCTCAGCTGCTCTAATAACAGGGTTAAGCCTTCTAGACCGACGACGCTGATTATCTAGGGCTTGCTCTCTGGCCCTAACTTCTGCATCGGATCGTCTATTTCTATGGGCTTCCGAATCATTAGCCTGTTCTGCAGCTCTAATATCAGGGTTAAGTCTTCTAGACCAACGACGAAGTGCATCGTTTCCCTGTTCTTCCTGCCTAACAACTGGGTCCTGTCTAATTTGAGATCGAGCTAGTGTATCAGCTGCTTGTTCTCTTTCTCTAAGTCGGGAACTAAACCGCCGCCTGAGAGAGCGCCGCTGAGTGTTATTAGCTTGTTCAAGCTCTCTAACATCTTCAATTGCCCGACGTTCGCGCTGGGACTCTGCGTTATTACGCCTTTCTAAATCTGCATTCTCAGAGTTTTCCCTATGCAATCTATTCCTCAATCTGCGTCTTTGAGATCTTTGAGAAGCAGTTTGCCTATTTAAACGAGGCATTTTAAAATTGTTGTATTATAAAAATATGTAATATTACAAAAAATAAATATCGTGCGATATATAGTAATATAAATCTGAAATAAAAATTTAAAAAAAAATTTGAAACATAAATATGAGAATAAATGTAATATATATAGAATAAGAGCTGCAATAAAATAAAATTAATGAAATTTATATTTAAATTTATGTAAGATGTGCATATATCGCAGTCTTCAAAAGAAATTGTGAGACACTGCACACTTCATAAAAATAGAAAAAAAAGAAAATCTTAGCTTAATGATACTTGGCTAATGTGTATTCGAAGGGGGTCCGCCTTGGCATCAGTATCCTTAAGACCACTCACGACCCGCCACGAATGAAATAAACTTATATAATTGAAAAATTTAAAAAAAATGAAAATATTGGAAACAAAAATTTGAAAAAATAAAATTTGGAAAAAAGAAAGAAAATCGGTTAAAACTTGTCGAAATTTTGCGCAAACTTGAAAAAAATCTTCACTTCACACACACAATATGCTTGGTAGCATTGATTTTGATCCAACTTTTAAATTAATTATTAGAAATTATGAGAATCGAATAGGAAGGCTTTTGTCTAAATTTGAATATTGAAAGCTTCTTCAGGTTAAAAATTGATATTGGCTATCAATTTCTTCATGTTCACAATTGTTCAATGCAGTTATTTTATACCAACCATTCATGTAGCAACTGCTTCAGGTTGTAAAAAATATCTACTTTGTCTTGAAAAAATGATGCAAAAAAATGTTGTGTCAACTTCTTCAGGTTAACAACGATTTTTGGTTACAATTGCTTTATATTAGCAACTGCTTCAGGTTTAAATCAAGTAGCAACTGCTTCAGGTCAAAAAAAAAAAAAAAATCCTGCAGGTTTGAAATCAATTTAAGCCTTTCTGGCTTACAAAATACTGTATGAGATTAATTATGAAAAAACGAAAATTGTGTCTTTTGTTGGTTTATTGTCGATTATGTCACTCCAACAAGCAACAACACTTGCATAAATGCAAGGAGCAAAGTTGCAAGAGATGTTCTTTCTCCATCTTCAGAACCGTTTCTGCTAGCTGATCAGCAATTTCATATTTTTGTCGCTAGAACCATTTAAGAAATATAAGGCTCAATAATGAAAAAAAGTTTGGATGCCATCGTGTGTTGTTGTTACTTAGTTGGAAACCCCCTAAAGTAGCCACCTGTCGTCCTCTGTGGAACAGGTGACATGACTCAACCAACAACACACAACACTCTCATAAAAGCATGAAGCATGACATGGTACAGCTGATTCAAGAGATGCCACTCCCTAACATCAGGACCATTTGAGTTGTCCCGACTAGCGATTCAAGCCCAATGTCATATTTGCGTTACCAGAACTAGTTGAGAATTTGAAGCATTCTAATAAGGTTTAACAATACAAAAACTATCGCATACTCTAGGGGGCACCTGTTGATTTAACAACTTAGACACGCAATAACTGCTGTTCTACTTTTCCGATCTTGTTGCGATTCAGTGGGATAATAGATAATAATAACAGATATCGGTTATTACCAAAAAATACGTATTATATGAACAATTGTGGGTGAGGTGGTTTTTCGCGATTTGCGGGGGCGGAGGGGGGCGTGGCTTAAATTTGAAACAAACTTGATCTGCGTGAGGTATATGGAAATCTGTGTGACAAATTTGGTTATTCTATCTCTTATAGTCTCTGAGATCCTTGTGTTTATACAGACGGATGACCAGTTTTTCGCGAATTACGGGCGTGGAAGGAGGCGGGTCCAAAATTTTAAACAAACTTGACCTGCTCCAACGCATTTCTGATCTACGTGTGAAAGTTTGGTTACTCTATCTCTTATGGTCTCTGAGATCTAGGCGCTCACACGGACAGACAGACAGACAGACGGACAGACGGACAGACGGACAGACGGACAGACGGACAGACACACATGGCTATATCGACTCGGCTGTTGATGCTGATCAAGAATATATATACTTTATATGGTCGGAGATGCCTCCTTCTGCCTGTTACATACATTCCAACGAACACAATATACCCTTATACTTATTTTTTATAAGTAACGGGTATAATAAAATTGAAATTAAATTAACAATTTAAATTAACAACTATATATATACGATATAACTGAAATTATAAAAATAAAAATTAAATTAAGTTAAGTCTAGTCTGGGGAATTCAAAAAATTATTTAATTGATCCAACATTTGTTGCAAGGATTGGGGAAAACCCAGAAAAAACCCAATCAGATCAATGATAGGAATTAATGAAAGTTATGTTGTGTTAGTGCCTACGGTTTAAATAGTTTAGAATTAGAAATTTAATAGTAGAAAGAGAAGCCTCTGAGTTGAAAACACGATAAAGTCGATTATATTCAGCACAGAGTACTCTAAAAGGTTCATGCAGAGAGTAGTTAGTAGTACAGGTGTTAAGAGAAAGAGGAGTGAAGTTACGTGTACGCCTAGAAGGAATCGACAAGTTAATTTGGCTAAGTAATGCAGAGGAGTCAATATCACCCTTAAGCAGTTTGATAATGAACATAACACCCAGCATAGTGCGCCGATTAGCTAAAGATGGAAGGTTAATCAATAACAGTCTATCAGTGTATGAGGGCAAGTCTAAAGCAGGGTCCCAGTTGAAGCCACGAAAAGCAAAAAGAAGAAATTTCTTTTGAACAGACTCAATTGAATTTTGATGTGCCATATATTGTGGCGACCACACACAAGATCCGTATTCTAAAATAGGACGAACGAGAGAGGTATAGAGTAGTTTAGTCGTGTAAGGGTCATCAAATTCCTTAGCCCATCGTTTAATGAATCCAAGAACTTGAGTAGCCTTATTGCCTTTACTACTCCATAGCAGCGGGAGCAGTACAAAAATTGCTATGCTATTGTTACTTGCTCTGACTTTGTTAGAGCAATAGCAGAGCACATAGCACAATATTCGAATAGTATATGATATGCTATGCTCCCTGCTATTTCTCGTATTGGAGCAGAGCAATAGCAGTAGCAAAAAAAAATCATCATATGCTATTTGTAGTTATAGCAATAGCAGAATTTTGGAGCACAAAAAGTAGCAGAGCAAACACATTTTTCGACTATAGCTATAGCTATAGTCGTAGCAATAGTTTAACTACTATCGGAGTAGCTTTTATAGTTGCTCTCCAATATGCTCCCGTAGTTGCTCCCGTAGTTGCTACCGTAGTTATGACTATTATGTCAGAGCATTTGATTTAAATTTTATATAGGTATTGAGCCAAGATGTAAATAAAATCAATTTAAATATGCTAAAGTGAAAAAAAGTTTATATTCTTCCTTGCATAATTGAAATCCGCGAAGAAACTTTTTTCATAACTTTAATATTATAAGCAATTTGATAATTCGCAATAATTTTTGCGGAAAAGATTTATAAGTCGCTTTTGACTTTGGTCGTCTGTCTAGTGACCTTGCTAACTTTAATTACTATTAAAAGAAAAGGGACGTTAAGAAATGGTTTGCTTAGTTTATTGTAACACTATATAAAATTTAAATCAAATGCTCTGACATAATAGTCATAACTACGGTAGCAACTACGGGAGCAACTAAGGGAGCAACTACGGGAGCATATTGGAGAGCAACTATTTATTTATTTATTTATTTATTTATTTATTTACGTCAACTAAAATCAGTCGACAAAAAGTTAAATTATGAAGAAGATAAAATAAAAATATTATAAAAATATTATAAAAATAAAATTGAAATTAAATTAACAATTTAAATTAACAACTATATATATACGATATAACTGAAATTATAAAAATAAAAATTAAATTAAGTTAAGTCTAGTCTGGGGAATTCAAAAAATTATTTAATTGATCCAACATTTGTTGCAAGGATTGGGGAAAACCCAGAAAAAACCCAATCAGATCAATGATAGGAATTAATGAAAGTTATGTTGTGTTAGTGCCTACGGTTTAAATAGTTTAGAATTAGAAATTTAATAGTAGAAAGAGAAGCCTCTGAGTTGAAAACACGATAAAGTCGATTATATTCAGCACAGAGTACTCTAAAAGGTTCATGCAGAGAGTAGTTAGTAGTACAGGTGTTAAGAGAAAGAGGAGTGAAGTTACGTGTACGCCTAGAAGGAATCGACAAGTTAATTTGGCTAAGTAATGCAGAGGAGTCAATATCACCCTTAAGCAGTTTGATAATGAACATAACACCCAGCATAGTGCGCCGATTAGCTAAAGATGGAAGGTTAATCAATAACAGTCTATCAGTGTATGAGGGCAAGTCTAAACCAGGGTCCCAGTTGAAGCCACGAAAAGCAAAAAGAAGAAATTTCTTTTGAACAGACTCAATTGAATTTTGATGTGCCATATATTGTGGCGACCACACACAAGATCCGTATTCTAAAATAGGACGAACGAGAGAGGTATAGAGTAGTTTAGTCGTGTAAGGGTCATCAAATTCCTTAGCCCATCGTTTAATGAATCCAAGAACTTGAGTAGCCTTATTGACAGTGTGTGCAATATGAAGATCAAATTTTAACTTATGATCAAGGAGTATTCCTAAATCATTCACGCGATTAAGTCTCTCCAAGCAGTTTCGGTCGATCGTGTAGTTAAATATATGAGGTCTGCTTCTATAAAATGACATAACCTTACACTTTGAGCAGTTTAGATGTAATTGATTAAAATTACACCAGGCGAAAAAAGAATCGACATCTACTTGCAAAAAGTGATTGGAATTTATGTCATTATACGAAAAGCATAGCTTCACATCATCGGCATACATTAGTATATGAGAGTGGGAAAAGATTAATGGGAGATCGTTAATAAAAAGATTAAAGAGTAAAGGACCAATATGGATTCCCTGAGGTACACCAGAAGTTACCAGGACAGGTTTAGACAGACAGCTTTTAAAAAGGACTTTTTGGGTTCTAGAATTAAGATATTCAGAAATCCAATTAAGTAGGTTATGAGGAAATCCAATAAGATTAAGTTTATGAAGCAAAAGAGAGTGATTAACAGAATCAAAAGCCTTACTGAAGTCAGTGTAAATGACATCAGTTTGCATTTTATTTTGAAATCCTCTGATCACAAGAGAGGACAGTTCCAGTAGGTTAGTGGTAGTAGATCTTGATTTCACAAAACCGTGTTGGCAAGGTGAAATTATAGAGCTACATAAGTGTTGAAGTTGAGAAGTAATCAGCTTCTCAAACACTTTTGGCATTGCAGACAATTTGGAGATACCTCTATAGTTTTTAACATCCGACTTAGAACCATTTTTGTGCAACGGAATTATATATGATTCCTTCCAAACAGATGGAAAAGAGCAAGAATTTACAGACAACTCAAATAATTTTAGTAGTGGCTTACATAGAGAACCAGAACAGTATCGAAGTACACATCCGGGAACTCCATCGGGGCCCGGTTGGAAACCAGGTTTAATTATATTAAGTTCGTTTAGTAACGAGCTTTCAGTGATAACAGGAAAATAAATGCAATTAGACTTTTGTATAGTGAAAGGATAAGGAGCGTTAGAAATTAAATTAGAAGACGTATAAGTAGATTGGAAGAATTTAGCAAACAGATCGGCTGCTGCCTGATCAGTATTTGCTTTCAATTCTTCATAGGAAACGGAAGAGGGTAATACAGAAGATTTACGCTTCATGTTTACAAAGTTATAGAACTGTCTGGGATTTTGAGCGAATTGTAAGCGACAACGATTTAAATATTCATTGTAAAGACGCGAGTTAAGAGAAATAAAATGTGATCTGGCAGTAACATAGCGAGAGAAATCAGATGGAGATCCCGAACACTTAAACCTTTTATAATATCGCGACTTCACATTTTTCAGCCGCGTTAGCTCCCGAGAAAACCACGGAGGTCTATTAGCCCTCCTAGGAAACTCACGGGGAACGCACTCATCAAATAGCGAATTCACGATATCATAAAAAATAGAAGTGGCCATGTTAATGTTTGTGCAAGAGTAAAGTTGCGACCAGTCAGTTTGTAAAATTAAAGAATTCATTTTTAAAAAATCAGCTTTTCGGAAACATCGAGATCGAACTACGACGTTATTTGAAATAACAGGCTCACACCCAGGCAACTCTAAAACTAAGTCTAGAGTAGGATGGTAGGGGTCTTCAGGAAATACTAAAGGGTCAATACGTGAAATAGTACTACAAGAGGGATCCGATGTAAATATCAGGTCAAGAAGACGGTGATTACGATTTCGAACCGAGTTGACTTGGGATAGAGACAGCTCAAGGAGTGAATTAATAAATTCATCAGAGCTCAACGGAACCAACACATTTGGCGAATCCGACCATACCACATTAGGTAAATTAAAATCACCAAATACCAGTAAGATGTCATTATTGGTTAACATGGATGAGATCAATCGAATAGCGCGCAGATGCTCGTGATAAATAGACATATCTAAATCCGGCGAAATGTATGAGCAGGTTGTAAAGATAGAAAAACCATTTAAAGATATTTTAACGGCTACAAACTCAATATTTGAGGGAACGTTAATTGAAACTCGTTCCGAAGAAAGGTCGGAATCAACGGCAATAAGGACACCACCTCCCCTTCGTGACAGACGATCACATCGAAACAAGGTGTACCTGCTGTAAAAAATAGATGAATCTGGTATTTCGGGCTTCAACCAAGTTTCTGTAAGCACAATTAAATTGAAATTAAAAGATAGACTATCTACATATAGTTTAGAAAGTTTAGTATTTAGACCTCTAACATTTTGATAGGATAGAAGCAGAAAAGAATTTAGTTTTTTGGCACCACAGAAGAGGAAGTTGAGGAGCCAGAAGGATTTCGAGGCAGTGTAATCGGAGGCCGATTTCTTTTTGTTGATAAATACTCTTTAACAATTAAGTCCTTCGGCCAAAAAGTATTTGAACATAAACAGTCAAAAACTTCAGCCGAAACACTTATTTTAAAAGAGGAAATATCCCTTACGTAATTAAACTTAAACTTTTCCACAGTAATATTAGTAGCAATATTCCTGGCTTGGATGTAGGCTTTAACATCATCAACCGAAGTGTCAGGAGCAAGCCGAGAGACGAAAATTTGTCTCCTAGGAGGAACAGCGGAAAGAGGTTTAACAACCCTATTATTAGGCAGAGGTAATTGCAATGATTGGGAACCAGAGGCAACATTATTATTTGGTGACTCAGTAACCAACTCATTGTGAATGCTCCCTGCTGGGGCGGGAGTAAAATATTCCAGCTGTTGCCCAGAATTGTCTTGAGTCGGAGTAGCTGGAGAAAGAGCTAAAGATCGAGCTGGTGTGACCATAATATTTGGATTTTGAGGCAGAAGATTATTGCCAGGTTCATCTTCAAATTTAAAACTATTAAATTTATCTTCCATGGCTTGAAACTCGCTTTGAAGTTTACTAAACGCTTTGTGTAGGGTATTAAAACCCAGCCTTGTATGCCTCATGAACTTACTCATATTCAATTCGGACTCACGACAAGACTCACAGCACCATTTCAGACCGGACTTGTTAGAAATATAGTCCTTGACTCTCAGTGTAAAACCAGCACATTTAACATGTGCTAGATTATCGCACAGCCAACAACAAATATAGTCAGCCTTAGCATCATTTTCGCATTTGCAGTTTTTAATGCAACAGACAAACATTTTTGAAAAATTAATATACTCAAAAAAAAAGTAGGGTATAAACAGATAATCACTGCACAAGAAATAGAGAGAGTTGGGCGCAGTTACAGAAACAGATGCGCGGAAAGATAAATAGAAAGAGAGCAAGAGAGCGAGAGAGCGGCCGAATGAAGCACAAGACAGAACAAAAACCAAGACTGTTGAGCGCAGCTTACACAAACAGACGCGCGGGAAAATAAATGAGAGCAAGAGAGCGAAAGAATAAAAACACAAGAGATTTGTTTACAAAAACAAAAAGCACTGTAACAAGCACAATTATGTACAAAACACAATTTAATGTATTTCTAAAACACAAAACACTCACTGTAAGTTAGACAAACACAACTAACTAACACAAATGTACATGCAGTAGAATTACACATAAAACAATTGCCAAATACCAATTTTGTTAGACAATAACGATCACTTTGACAGAGCACTGGTAAAACACGACATGACACAACGAAGCACAAAGTGTTATGCTACTACGATAGTAGTAAAACTATTGCTACGACTATAGCTATAGCTATAGTCGAAAAATTTGTTTGCTCTGCTACTTTTTGTGCTCCAAAATTCTGCTATTGCTATAACTACAAATAGCATATGATGATTTTTTTTGCTACTGCTATTGCTCTGCTCCAATACGAGAAATAGCAGGGAGCATAGCATATCATATACTATTCGAATATTGTGCTATGTGCTCTGCTACTGCTCTATACAAAGTCGGAGCAGTAGCAATAGAAAAACTACAAAGCTACGGAGTAGCATAGCAAAATCAAACCCTGATTGTAACCTCTCTTAGTGCTGTGCAGAAAGAAGAAAGAAAGTAAGAGAACCTTCAGTTTAGTTACCTACTTAAAGTAACAGCTGTTTAGCTGCCGTGTTACAATTTACTCTGTCCAACAAAACCTCAAATAATTTTCACATGCATTACAAATGTTAATTTTTCAAATTGAAATTCCTGCACTTCTAATTAGAAGTTTGTTAAAGTTAAATATTTTTCTTAAATTTTAATAATTATATTTCAATGCACGCAATTATTTTAATAATTTTAACTATCTTAATTATTTAATATTTTTATATTTATTTAAATTTTCTTATATGCTTATTTATTTATTGATTATATTATAATATTTATATTTTCTTTTATTTAATTATATCGTCGTCAGATTTGTATTTGGAAATCAGATTTTGTTTTCTGGGTTATACTTTGTTTAAAGAAATGGTATTTATAATATTTAATGTTTATGAAACGGTATTGCTGAAATTAATAATAATTGAGTTTTCTCATAAAGGGTCAAGTAAGGTGGAAATGAGTTAGATTAGAGCTTCAAGGCATTAAAGGGATCACTGTAAAAATGTTTTTTTTAGCAACAACAGCTGCAGCTTAAGATTTTTTTTGGTGGCATCTTTATTCTTTTCTCTCTACTTGAGTATCTGTCTGTCTGTCCCTTCATCTGCGATATAGCTGTTAAGAGTATGGGTTTATGTTATTATTATCATGCACGTGAATTATTTATAAAATTATTTTAGTAGCGCTGTTCGCATAGGTTAAAGAGCGACAATTCCATAACCACCTCCCAAGCTCTAACCAACTTTGAAAAAAGCCGGATGCTAACATCAACAACATCAGCGAATTTATTTGTTCTTGGTTGCATGCTACAAAATAATTTTATTGGCGCCCAACTTCGAGGCTTCGACGGTCTCGCCGACCCAACAAATTCCCTTAATAGTTCTAATCACAATTAAAATTTGCCCTTTTCCCTCTTTTCTTTTCCACTGTTTGTAACAAGCCTGTGGTTGAGTTTAATTGCTTAAACTTGGCATTAAATCCCCAAGCAAAGATTGCTATAAGCAGATTGGCTGTGCCGGTTATCAAGGAATCTATGTTAGCTTCTAACTAGCTCCATAGCCAGATAACCAAAACGGCATAGTGTTGTTTCTTCAGTGTCAATGTCTAGGCGGCAGATCTATTGGTTGATTGTAGAGTTTTATGGAGAAATCTGTAGCTTTTTCTCAATAGAATAATTCTGCAGTATTGCATTTTCACCCTTAGTTGACCAAGTGAGTTTGGTTACTTTCAGAATAAGTGCAAATGCTGGTCAATAGAAAAATTTTCTCAATTTCACTTTAGATACTCAACTGTCTCTTTACTTCTCCAAAATATTCAGTTGATTGCTTTTAATTTTTAGATAAGACTATTAGGTATCAAACTGAAAGTCTTCAAAAAAAGAAGCAATTAACTTAATAGATTCTTAAATCTCTTCTATTTTTTTCATAAAAATTTAATAAAGAAGCCACCGAATTAAGAAGCTATCTCTATTTACATTTTCGAAGCTTTTGCATGACCCTAATTTATTTATGAATTGATTTTTTTATTGTTTTGAATTTTCTTTGTCCAAAGCACTTATTTCATATATAATTATCTAATAGATAGTAGTGAATTGTTTGTCGTATGTTAAATAATGGCCGTCTCTCGTAGTACAGAGTACCTTAGAGCCATAGACAGCGAAAATCTTTTTGTTTTATATGCAGCAACTCAATTGAGACGTCGATACAAGCACTGAATCTTAGTTGTTGTCATACGTTTCACAAAGCTTGCTTCAGTTTACCAGGAGTTAACAAGAAAGTGTGTCCAGTTTGTAGAATAGCTGTTGATCAAACACGGCTAACTAGCTTGGGTGTTGTAGGTACATCTACATCCGAACCCCATACCCATCCCCATAATACTAGACATCTAAGAAATCTTCTAAGGAAGCTAGCAACATTATGGCGTCCACAAGTAGAGAAGGAACATCTGCAACTGCAGATACAGATGCATCCACTAGTGGTAGCTCTAATCTATTGGCGGCAGACATTCAAAGAGTCATGACTCAGGCTGTAGCAGATGCCATGGCAGCAGCAACGATTAGACAAACCGAGCTTCTGACTCAAGCTTCTCTTACTCAATCTGAGTTGTTAGCTCGATCAAATGAAATGGGTTTCCAGAGACTTTCGTTAGGAATTGGCAACAATAACTTTCATCATGCGGAAAGTCAAAGGTTACCAGCTAATGACCTCCAACCAACCAAACGTAGGCTTTGGCTCTAATCCCGCTGCAACACCTAATTTATCGCATACTGGATCTAGTAGCAGTAGGTTAACTGATTTAAGGCCAGACAGGATTAGTCAAATCGTAAACAATTGGAAGTTGAAGTATAGTGGAAAGTCAACATTATCTATTGATGGTTTTATTTATAGAGTGGAGGCATTAACTAAGCAAACTTTGGATGGCAACCTGGATCTTTTGGCACGTTATGTTAGTAATCTTTTTGAAGGCAGTGCTGCTGAGTGGTCTTGGCGCTATCACAAAAGTGTTTCCACAGTTCAGTGGTCAGAATTAAGCAAAGCTTTAAAACTAAAATTCAAAGATAATAGAACTGACAATGATACGAGGGTGGGCTGATAAATAGTCGGCCTACCAAAAAAAACACGGTTTTTTTTTTATTTTTATTTTTTATTTTTCAACATAATCTCCTTTTAGACGTATGCACTTAGTCCAACGGTCCTCCAATTTTTTTATACCTTCCATAAAATATGACTGGTCCAGGTCCTCAAAATAGGCGTTTGTTTCACAGATCACCTGTTCATTCGACTGAAATTTCTTTCCACCAAGCCATTTCTTTAAGTTTGGAAATAGATAATAGTCACATGGTGCTAAATCTGGAGAATAGGGGGAATGTGGAAGAATTTCATAGTGTAGTTAACACAATTTCATCATGGCAACAACGCTCTTGTGAGCCGGAGCGTTGTCCTAGTGAAACAGAACTTTTTTCTTCGCCATGTGCGGCCTTTTTTTCTTTAGTTCTGAATCGAACTGTCCCAAAAGGTTAGAATAGTATTCTCCATTAATTGTTCTGCCTTTTTCTAGATAATCCACATGAATTACGCCTCGGGCATCCCAGAAAACCGTTGCCATTACCTTGTTGGCCGACAAACCAATCTTTGCCTTTTTCGGCGCCGTTTCTCCGGTTGAAATCCACTGCTTTGACTGTTCCTTGCTTTCTGGTGTATGGTGATGTATCCAAGTTTCGTCGACAGTCACAAAACGACGCAAAAATTCATTCTTATTTGCGTTTAACAATGCCAAACTCTCCTTCGCAATGACCAAGCGGTTGCGTTTGTGTTCCGCTGAGAGCAATCGCGGCACCCACCTTGACGAAAGCTTACTCATATTTAAATATTCGTGTAAGACGTTTCCAACACGTTCACGAGAAATGTTTAGGGCCTTAGCAATCTCTCTCAGCTTTATTCGGCGATCATCCAATATCATTCCGTGGACTTTATCTACCATTTCTGGGGCTGTCACCTCTCTGGGACGTCCCGGACGGTCCTCGTCAAAAATGCTTGTCCGCCCGCGCCTATACTCAGCAGTCCAATATTTAATGGTCGAAATCGATGGAGCTGATTCCCCATAAACTTCGATTAACTCATTTTTTATTTCATCGTTGGATTTCTTTTTTAAAAACAGAAATCTAATGTGAGCTCGATATTCTATTTTACTCATTTTGGGGACAATGCAAAAGTGACCATGCTAAAACTCCCGCCAAAATTACCAGTGTTGAGAAAAACGCCTAAAACTTTTTCAGCAATCAGCCGATAGAAAACACTAATCGAATAAAATATTTATGGGTTGTTTAAGATGTTTTTTTTTGGTAAGGCCGATTACTTATCAGCCCGCCCTCGTAGATTGTTATCCATGTATCAGCGAAAGCAAAGGTCAAGGGAGAACTTTGATGAATTTCATCAAATCATGGCGGCAATGGCAGATCAGTTATCCGTTCCATTGTCGGAAATTTCATTGTTAAATGTAATAAAATCAAATCTTCTTCCCGAGATTCAACAGGAAATTTAACATGTGAGGGTTGATAGTTTATCTGACTTGCGGCATGTAGTACGTACTCGAGAGATATTTTTAAATAAACTCTCGCGTCCTCCGATGGCAACTCCGCGGGCAGCACCCAGGCGTCACATTAATGAGATTGCCATTCAATCCGATAAGGAGGCAGAAGAGGATCCCTCAATTGCCCCGGAAATAGAAGCAATCACCTTGACGTGTTGGAACTGTGGCATAGTAGGGCATGAATCAAGATTGCCTAGCGTCGAGTATTTTGTTATGGTTGCGGAAAACCAGATACGTATAAGCCAAGCTGCAAAAGATGCAACGTATCAAAAAACTCGATAGCTCGTGCGCCTTCGTTCGGTTAGAAGATTCAACAGCAGTTCAAGTTGATAAAAATTTTATAAGCCCAGATTTAGAAAATACCAATACCGACATTCCCACTGGCTATAATCAGGTACCGTTTCACTTCAGTTCGCGTCGCAAAAATTACAACAAAAGTCGCAAAGCTGAAAAGCAAATGTTGTTGTCAGCATACGACATACGACAATATGCAGAGGTGTCTCTTTTAGATAGGAAGCTCAGTGGAATGATGGACACTGGCGCATCCATAAGTTGCATTGGTGGTGATTTTGTGGATAAAATTCCATATAAGCCTTTAGACACAACAGTGCGCACGGCAGATGGAAAGTCACAGAATATTATTGGAAAGATATTAACTAAAATAGAATTTAATGACTAGATTTAGTCCCTTACATTTTACAATGTCCCGTCTCTTTCTCAAAATTTATACCTAGGCATAGACTTTTGATATTCATTCAAATTGCTGCCATCTCATGTGGTACCAAAAAAGTTATGTTTAGCTACCTAAGAGTTGAATGACTAAAATGCCAGGCCCTTGACTGATGTAACAAGAGCTAGATCGAATGCTTGCCCTGGGGGTGATTGAAGAATCCTCTAGCGCTTGGTCATCACCTATGGTTAAGGTTCGCAAGCCTGGCAAAGTTAGACCTTGCTTGGATAGCAGATAACTGTGCCACTGATAGATGGAATTTTAAGTAGGCTTCCCAAAGCTGAGTTTATCAGTAGTTTGGTCTCTCGAACGCACCTCAAACCATGTCAAAATTAATGGACAAGGTGATTCCACCTCATCTTAGAAATTAAGTTTTTATATATCTCGATGATCTGCTTATTATATCTTCTACCTTTAAAGGACATTTGAAGGTTCTCAGGGAAATAGCAAATCAATTTAGTAAAGCAGGCCTTACAATAAACGTAGAGAAGCCTTTTTACATCCACTGTGACGCAAGCAAAACAGGAGTGGGAGGCGTATTGATGCAGATAGACGATGATGGCAACGAAGTGCCCATATCTTTCATGTCAAGAAAACTAAACAAGGCTCAGAGAGCATATTCTGTGACAGAGAAAGAGTGTTATAAGCATAAGCATTCAAAAATTTAGGGCGTATATTGAAGGACAAGACATTACAATTAGTACGGATCATGCGTTAATGTCACAATCAGATCTTAGATCCCGATTAGCACGATGGTCGCTAAAACTTCAGGGATTTTCTTTTAAAATACAGAATCGTAAAGGAAGCCAATATATTGTGCCAGATGCATTGTCCAGAACCCACACAGCAGATCTCTCTTCGATTGATTCAGAACATTTTGTGGATACTAACTCAGATTGTTTCATAGACGAGGAGTACAGATTATTGCTAGAACAGGTGCAAAAAAATCAGATTAATTTCCAGACGTTAAAGTATTGGACAATTTTGTTTATCGACGTACAGAGCATGCTGCTGGGGAAAAAGTGGCTGACGATGCTGCTTGGAAATTATGGTTACCAAAATCTATCATCCCTAAGGCTTTTGACATTTTAACTTTATCATTAATGCAGGGAGATAGTAAAAAATATAGCTAAGAGACTCCGCCCCTGTTTGCTTCGCTCGCGTTACTACTGTCTACTTTTCATACTAAGACTTTTCGCCCGATCGGTCCTATGTTAGCTATATGATATAGTGGTTTGATTACCGGTTACCAATTTCGGTCAGGATGTATAAAACTAACTTAATCATATAATGCATATTCTATCAATTTGGTTAAAATATCTCATAAATCAAAAAAGTTTTTCATACTAAAACCTAATTTTGACCAGATCGGTCCTATGACAGCTATATGATATAGCGGTCCGATATGAACCAATTTCGGTCAGGATGTATAAAACTAACTTAAATGCATATTCTATCAATTTGGTTTAAATATCTCGTAAAACAAAAAAGTTTTTCATACTAAAACCTAATTTTGATCCGATCGGTCCTATGACAGCTATATGATATAGTGGTCCGATTTGAACCAACTTTGGTCAGGATATATAAAACAATGTAAAATGCGTATTTTATCAGTTTGGTTGAGATATCTCATAAAACCAAAAAGTTTTTAGTACTAAAACGTAATTTTCGAACTAAAACGTGATTTTCGACCGATGGAAAAATATATATATTCAGTTAACAGGCAATATCTTCCAAACCCCTCAACCAAAATTTATGTGTTATATACCAAAAAACGCAGAATTGTATGTACTACAATATACATAAATTTAATAAAAATCGTTAGAGCCGTTTTGTCAGAAATATAAGCTAAAAAACCTTATTTCACCTGTAAAATGTTACCTGAGTACTTTATAAAAAAAGTTTGAAGGTACGTCAAAAAGCCCTTAAACTCACCTTTCCAATGATATATAGGACATATCTGTAGCTTCTATGGTTTGCAAACTAATGGGGTTTCAATTTTAGCGGGAAAAAGCGTTTTCCCGCTAAACTTGCGGGAAATTCAAAAAGTCGTAGAACAAACATTTCTATATTTTTGAGAAAAAAACAAATCCTCATCATTACATCTAAGCTTTTTTAGCGCTTTGATACTCGCAAACGAACCGACAAACAAACTGACTTTTCATCTTAATTTGAAAAGTCCACTAAAAATTTCAAATTTTATTATCTTTCGAACCAGTTATCGGATTTGGGTGATTTGGGTATCAATCGACGCGTATTTTTGATTAGAATTTTTTAAAAATAAAAAATTTTACAAAAAGGCCCCAACGGCCCCATTAGCTGCGATCGTTTAAATTTTTCCCCTCCCACTTACACCCCCGTATCTCATGAACCAGGTGTGCTAGCAAAAGTGTTAGTACGCCATTTTGTAAGTTAGGTCTAATCCTTTCGATCGGTATATAACTCGATCTGATCGGACAGTCGTAGCAAATTTTCTAAATTAGCTGTATATATTGCTAGTCGCCTTTCGCACCCTTCGTGCTGCTTTCGTCACTAAAGCGAACTGCCGTTCGCAGTGATTAGATAAATGGTGCGACTAGTGTTCATAAATAATGTTTAACAGAAGACCCTAGGAAGGTTAAGTTTATTTTACATATTATTTAATTTTTAGCTGTGGCTGCTTTTGGATAGTAAGTACGGGGTCTCCGACAGTCGAGTATGCTCGACTGTAGCACCGTCCGACTAGTTTTTTGTTGAGTGCGAAAAGAATTTGTGTTTTTTTTTTTGGCATATTTGCTATATTTTCGCAAACCTATCTTTTTAGGTTTGGCGCCTAGTAACTAATTAAATTGCAACTCGCATACCTCCCTCTCATTCGTTGTTCTTTTTTTATTAAAATTTATCTAAATTAAACAGATGTTTTTCGCGTCTTTATGCTTGATCCGACATAAGGTCGTTAACCCCGATGCGCTAATCGCAATTACTTCGAGAGGAACAGCTGATCATTATAAATCAGCTTTCTTAAAAGTCGCCAAATTTTTATGCTAAAGGCTCCAATTGGCGCTCAGAGCGACCAATGAATGTAGGAGAGAGGGCAACAAGCGAATTTGGCAGAATAAGCGACGAGACGTCAGCAGCGCAGCGGTCAGTGCTTGCGCATTAACTACGGCAAGCGGTTCTACGTTGGAATTCGCGGAAAAACTCTTTTGAAATCGGCGGGAAAATCCCGGGGAAAATGGCAGTGTGCAAATCGGCGATCGTGACGACACTATAATTCGCCATATTTGATTTTTTTTTACTTTTTTCAAAGAAAATTTAAAAAAAAAAAAAATAGAGAAAATTTTAAATAATTTTTTTTTTATATTATTGTTAATACTGTGCTAATTTATGTAGCTTTTTAATTTATTTATTGCAACAATTTCTGTGGTTTTTGTTGGTGGATTTTGTTTTTATTATGCGTTGGTGGTGAACGAGAAATGCAAAGAAAAAAGAAATAATAAGAAAAAAAAAAGAGCAACATCAAAGAGTATAAAAAATTTTTAATAAGCGTACGGCAATGCATTCTCGCCTTCTCCCCCGCTTCCCTCTCTTAATAACTATCGCTCTTCTTTAAGCCGCTCATTCGTTTGCTTGTCGTGCGCATGATAATCGGGGTAAAAAATAAGAGATTTTAATATGAGCGCAAAGAAGTGAAGCTAAATTAAGAGTGTGATTGCGTTTATGTGTTTTATTTTCTTTTTGTTCTGTGCCAGCAACAACAACATATGCATTATATTACAGCATACGGAGTTCCCGAAAGCGCTTTTGGAGTTGTACCGGATTGTTAATACATGTAAGTGATCATGACTATGGTCATTGTAACCAGGGTTTGCCTTTACTACTCCATAGCAGCGGGAGCAGTACAAAAATTGCTATGCTATTGTTACTTGCTCTGACTTTGTTAGAGCAATAGCAGAGCACATAGCACAATATTCGAATAGTATATGATATGCTATGCTCCCTGCTATTTCTCGTATTGGAGCAGAGCAATAGCAGTAGCAAAAAAAAATCATCATATGCTATTTGTAGTTATAGCAATAGCAGAATTTTGGAGCACAAAAAGTAGCAGAGCAAACACATTTTTCGACTATAGCTATAGCTAGTTGCTCCCGTAGTTGCTACCGTAGTTATGACTATTATGTCAGAGCATTTGATTTAAATTTTATATAGGTATTGAGCCAAGATGTAAATAAAATCAATTTAAATATGCTAAAGTGAAAAAAAGTTTATATTCTTCCTTGCATAATTGAAATCCGCGAAGAAACTTTTTTCATAACTTTAATATTATAAGCAATTTGATAATTCGCAATAATTTTTGCGGAAAAGATTTATAAGTCGCTTTTGACTTTGGGCGTCTGTCTAGTGACCTTGCTAACTTTAATTACTATTAAAAGAAAAGGGACGTTAAGAAATGGTTTGCTTAGTTTATTGTAACACTATATAAAATTTAAATCAAATGCTCTGACATAATAGTCATAACTACGGTAGCAACTACGGGAGCAACTAAGGGAGCAACTACGGGAGCATATTGGAGAGCAACTATAAAAGCTACTACGATAGTAGTAAAACTATTGCTACGACTATAGCTATAGCTATAGTAAAAATTTGTTTGCTCTGCTACTTTTTGTGCTCCAAAATTCTGCTATTGCTATAACTACAAATAGCATATGATGTTTTTTTTTGCTACGGCTATTGCTCTGCTCCAATACGAGAAATAGCAGGGAGCATAGCATATCATATACTATTCGAATATTGTGCTATGTGCTCTGCTACTGCTCTATACAAAGTCGGAGCAGTAGCAATAGAAAAACTACAAAGCTACTGAGTAGCATAGCAAAATCAAACCCTGATTGTAACCTCTCTTAGTGCTGTGCAGAAAGAAGAAAGAAAGTAAGAGAACCTTCAGTTCAGTTACCTACTTAAAGTAACAGCTGTTTAGCTGCCGTGTTACAATTTACACTGTCCAACAAAACTTCAAATAATTTTCACATGCATTACAAATGTTAATTTTTCAAATTGAAATTCCTGCACTTCTAATTAGAAGTTTGTTAAAGTTAAATATTTTTCTTAAATTTTAATAATTATATTTCAATGCACGCAATTATTTTAATAATTTTAACTATCTTAATTATTTAATATTTTTATATTTATTTAAATTTTCTTATATGCTTATTTATTTATTGATTATATTATAATATTTATATTTTCTTTTATTTAATTATATCGTCGTCAGATTTGTATTTGGAAATCAGATTTTGTTTTCTGGGTTATACTTTGTTTAAAGAAATGGTATTTATAATATTTAATGTTTATGAAACGGTATAGCTGAAATTAATAATAATTGAGTTTTCTCATAAAGGGTCAAGTAAGGTGGAAATGAGTTAGATTAGAGCTTCAAGGCATTAAAGGGATCACTCTAAAAATGTTTTTTTTTAGCAACAACAGCTGCAGCTTAAGATTTTTTTTGGTGGCATCTTTATTCTTTTCTCTCTACTTGAGTATCTGTCTGTCTGTCCCTTCATCTGCGATATAGCTGTTAAGAGTATGGGTTTATGTTATTATTATCATGCACGTGAATTATTTATAAAATTATTTTAGTAGCGCTGTTCGCATAGGTTAAAGAGCGACAATTCCATAACCACCTCCCAAGCTCTAACCAACTTTGAAAAAAGCCGGATGCTAACATCAACAACATCAGCGAATTTATTTGTTCTTGGTTGCATGCTACAAAATAATTTTATTGGCGCCCAACTTCGAGGCTTCGACGGTCTCGCCGACCCAACAAATTCCCTTAATAGTTCTAATCACAATTAAAATTTGCCCTTTTCCCTCTTTTCTTTTCCACTGTTTGTAACAAGCCTGTGGTTGAGTTTAATTGCTTAAACTTGGCATTAAATCCCCAAGCAAAGATTGCTATAAGCAGATTGGCTGTGCCGGTTATCAAGGAATCTATGTTAGCTTCTAACTAGCTCCATAGCCAGATAACCAAAACGGCATAGTGTTGTTTCTTCAGTGTCAATGTCTAGGCGGCAGATCTATTGGTTGATTGTAGAGTTTTATGGAGAAATCTGTAGCTTTTTCTCAATAGAATAATTCTGCAGTTTTGCATTTTCACCCTTAGTTGACCAAGTGAGTTTGGTTACTTTCAGAATAAGTGCAAATGCTGGTCAATAGAAAAATTTTCTCAATTTCACTTTAGATACTCAAATGTCTCTTTACTTCTCCAAAATATTCAGTTGATTGCTTTTAATTTTTAGATAAGACTATTAGGTATCAAACTGAAAGTCTTCAAAAAAAGAAGCAATTAACTTAATAGATTCTTAAATCTCTTCTATTTTTTTCATAAAAATTTAATAAAGAAGCCACCGAATTAAGAAGCTATCTCTATTTACATTTTCGAAGCTTTTGCATGACCCTAATTTATTTATGAATTGATTTTTTTATTGTTTTGAATTTTCTTTGTCCAAAGCACTTATTTCATATATAATTATCTAATAGATAGTAGTGAATTGTTTGTCGTATGTTAAATAATGGCCGTCTCTCGTAGTACAGAGTACCTTAGAGCCATAGACAGCGAAAATCTTTTTGTTTTATATGCAGCAACTCAATTGAGACGTCGATACAAGCACTGAATCTTAGTTGTTGTCATACGTTTCACAAAGCTTGCTTCAGTTTACCAGGAGTTAACAAGAAAGTGTGTCCAGTTTGTAGAATAGCTGTTGATCAAACACGGCTAACTAGCTTGGGTATTGTAGGTACATCTACATCCGAACCCCATACCCATCCCCATAATACTAGACATCTAAGAAATCTTCTAAGGAAGCTAGCAACATTATGGCGTCCACAAGTAGAGAAGGAACATCTGCAACTGCAGATACAGATGCATCCACTAGTGGTAGCTCTAATCTATTGGCGGCAGACATTCAAAGAGTCATGACTCAGGCTGTAGCAGATGCCATGGCAGCTGCAACGATTAGACAAACCGAGCTTCTGACTCAAGCTTCTCTTACTCAATCTGAGTTGTTAGCTCGATCAATTGAAATGGGTTTCCAGAGACTTTCGTTAGGAATTGGCAACAATAACTTTCATCATGCGGAAAGTCAAAGGTTACCAGCTAATGACCTCCAACCAACCAAACGTAGGTTTTGGCTCTAATCCCGCTGCAACACCTAATTTATCGCATACTGGATCTAGTAGCAGTAGGTTAACTGATTTAAGGCCAGACAGGATTAGTCAAATCGTAAACAACTGGAAGTTGAAGTATAGTGGAAAGTCAACATTATCTATTGATGGTTTTATTTATAGAGTGGAGGCATTAACTAAGCAAACTTTGGATGGCAACCTGGATCTTTTGGCACGTTATGTTAGTAATCTTTTTGAAGGCAGTGCTGCTGAGTGGTCTTGGCGCTATCACAAAAGTGTTTCCACAGTTCAGTGGTCAGAATTAAGCAAAGCTTTAAAACTAAAATTCAAAGATAATAGAACTGACCATGATACGAGGGTGGGCTGATAAATAGTCGGCCTACCAAAAAAAACACGGTTTTTTTTTTATTTTTATTTTTTATTTTTCAACATAATCTCCTTTTAGACGTATGCACTTAGTCCAACGGTCCTCCAATTTTTTTATACCTTCCATAAAATATGACTGGTCCAGGTCCTCAAAATAGGCGTTTGTTTCACAGATCACCTGTTCATTCGACTGAAATTTCTTTCCACCAAGCCATTTCTTTAAGTTTGGAAATAGATAATAGTCACATGGTGCTAAATCTGGAGAATAGGGGGGATGTGGAAGAATTTCATAGTGTAGTTCACACAATTTCATCATGGCAACAACGCTCTTGTGAGCCGGAGCGTTGTCCTGGTGAAACAGAACTTTTTTCTTCGCCATGTGCGGCCTTTTTTTCTTTAGTTCTGAATCGAACTGTCCCAAAAGGTTAGAATAGTATTCTCCATTAATTGTTCTGCCTTTTTCTAGATAATCCACATGAATTACGCCTCGGGCATCCCAGAAAACCGTTGCCATTACCTTGTTGGCCGACAAACCAATCTTTGCCTTTTTCGGCGCCGTTTCTCCGGTTGAAATCCACTGCTTTGACTGTTCCTTGCTTTCTGGTGTATGGTGATGTATTCAAGTTTCGTCGACAGTCACAAAACGACGCAAAAATTCATTCTTATTTGCGTTTAACAATGCCAAACTCTCCTTCGCAATGACCAAGCGGTTGCGTTTGTGTTCCGCTGAGAGCAATCGCGGCACCCACCTTGACGAAAGCTTACTCATATTTAAATATTCGTGTAAGACGTTTCCAACACGTTCACGAGAAATGTTTAGGGCCTTAGCAATCTGTCTCAGCTTTATTCGGCGATCATCCAATATCATTCCGTGGACTTTATCTACCATTTCTGGGGTTGTCACCTCTCTGGGACGTCCCGGACGGTCCTCGTCAAAAATGCTTGTCCGCCCGCGCCTATACTCAGCAGTCCAATATTTAATGGTCGAAATCGATGGAGCTGATTCCCCATAAACTTCGATTAACTCATTTTTTATTTCATCGTTGGATTTCTTTTTTAAAAACAGAAATCTAATGACAGCTCGATATTCTATTTTACTCATTTTGGGGACAATGCAAAAGTGACCATGCTAAAACTCCCGCCAAAATTACCAGTGTTGAGAAAAACGCCTAAAACTTTTTCAGCAATCAGCCGATAGAAAACACTAATCGAATAAAATATTTATGGGTTGTTTAAGATGTTTTTTTTTGGTAAGGCCGATTACTTATCAGCCCGCCCTCGTAGATTGTTATCCATGTATCAGCGAAAGCAAAGGTCAAGGGAGAACTTTGATGAATTTCATCAAATCATGGCGGCAATGGCAGATCAGTTATCCGTTCCATTGTCGGAAATTTCATTGTTAAATGTAATAAAATCAAATCTTCTTCCCGAGATTCAACAGGAAATTTAACATGTGAGGGTTGATAGTTTATCTGACTTGCGGCATGTAGTACGTACTCGAGAGATATTTTTAAATAAACTCTCGCGTCCTCCGATGGCAACTCCGCGGGCAGCACCCAGGCGTCACATTAATGAGATTGCCATTCAATCCGATAAGGAGGCAGAAGAGGATCCCTCAATTGCCCCGGAAATAGAAGCAATCACCTTGACGTGTTGGAACTGTGGCATAGTAGGGCATGAATCAAGATTGCCTAGCGTCGAGTATTTTGTTATGGTTGCGGAAAACCAGATACGTATAAGCCAAGCTGCAAAAGATGCAACGTATCAAAAAACTCGATAGCTCGTGCGCCTTCGTTCGGTTAGAAGATTCAACAGCAGTTCAAGTTGATAAAAATTTTATAAGCCCAGATTTAGAAAATACCAATACCGACATTCCCACTGGCTATAATCAGGTACCGTTTCACTTCAGTTCGCGTCGCAAAAATTACAACAAAAGTCGCAAAGCTGAAAAGCAAATGTTGTTGTCAGCATACGACATACGACAATATGCAGAGGTGTCTCTTTTAGATAGGAAGCTCAGTGGAATGATGGACACTGGCGCATCCATAAGTTGCATTGGTGGTGATTTTGTGGATAAAATTCCATATAAGCCTTTAGACACAACAGTGCGCACGGCAGATGGAAAGTCACAGAATATTATTGGAAAGATATTAACTAAAATAGAATTTAATGACTAGATTTAGTCCCTTACATTTTACAATGTCCCGTCTCTTTCTCAAAATTTATACCTAGGCATAGACTTTTGATATTCATTCAAATTGCTGCCATCTCATGTGGTACCAAAAAAGTTATGTTTAGCTACCTAAGAGTTGAATGACTAAAATGCCAGGCCCTTGACTGATGTAACAAGAGCTAGATCGAATGCTTGCCCTGGGGGTGATTGAAGAATCCTCTAGCGCTTGGTCATCACCTATGGTTAAGGTTCGCAAGCCTGGCAAAGTTAGACCTTGCTTGGATAGCAGATAACTGTGCCACTGATAGATGGAATTTTAAGTAGGCTTCCCAAAGCTGAGTTTATCAGTAGTTTGGTCTCTCGAACGCACCTCAAACCATGTCAAAATTAATGGACAAGGTGATTCCACCTCATCTTAGAAATTAAGTTTTTATATATCTCGATGATCTGCTTATTATATCTTCTACCTTTAAAGGACATTTGAAGGTTCTCAGGGAAATAGCAAATCAATTTAGTAAAGCAGGCCTTACAATAAACGTAGAGAAGCCTTTTTACATCCACTGTGACGCAAGCAAAACAGGAGTGGGAGGCGTATTGATGCAGATAGACGATGATGGCAACGAAGTGCCCATATCTTTCATGTCAAGAAAACTAAACAAGGCTCAGAGAGCATATTCTGTGACAGAGAAAGAGTGTTATAAGCATAAGCATTCAAAAATTTAGGGCGTATATTGAAGGACAAGACATTACAATTAGTACGGATCATGCGTTAATGTCACAATCAGATCTTAGATCCCGATTAGCACGATGGTCGCTAAAACTTCAGGGATTTTCTTTTAAAATACAGAATCGTAAAGGAAGCCAATATATTGTGCCAGATGCATTGTCCAGAACCCACACAGAAGATCTCTCTTCGATTGATTCAGAACATTTTGTGGATACTAACTCAGATTGTTTCATAGACGAGGAGTACAGATTATTGCTAGAACAGGTGCAAAAAAATCAGATTAATTTCCAGACGTTAAAGTATTGGACAATTTTGTTTATCGACGTACAGAGCATGCTGCTGGGGAAAAAGTGGCTGACGATGCTGCTTGGAAATTATGGTTACCAAAATCTATCATCCCTAAGGCCCTGTCCGCTGCTCATGATCATCCATTGTCTTCTCATGGGGGAATAAATAAAACAATTGAGCGTTTAAGGCGACATTATTTCTGGCCAAATCTAGTACCCGACGTTAAGGCTTATATAAACTCCTGCGATATTTGCAAGGCGACATAGCACTCCAATCAGATTTCGAGACCCCCATTGGGAAAATCGAGTGAGTCTCAGCGATTTTTCCAAATACTTTTTATCGACTTTCTCGGCCCATATCCTCATTCACAGATAGGAAATATTGGCATATTTATTGTTGTAGATCAACTCACAAAATTTGCATTTTTAAAACCAGTGAAGAAAATGGGAGTGGCAGATATTTTAGGATTTCTAGAGGAGGATTTATTTCATTGTTTTGATGTACCGGAAACTATACTTTCCGACATCGAAGTACAATTTAAATCTCGAGCATTCAATGAAATGATGGATAGATATTCTGTTCATCACGCGTATTCAGCTTTGTATGGTCCTCAAGGAAATCCCTCTGAAAGAGTGAACCGTTCTGTCATTGCCGCTATTAGATCTTTTGTGGATACCAATCAAAATAATTGTGATAAACAATTGAGTAGCATATGTTGCTCCTTGCGTTCAAGTTTGGATACAGCCACAAATTCTACTCCTTATAGGCTCGCCTTTGAGCAACACATGGTGACTAGTGGTGTCTCTTATAAGCAACTGCGCGACGCTAATATGTTGGAGGATAGATTGGTTCAATTTAATAGAGATGATTCAATGGAAATTTTAAGAAAAAGGGCTCTTGAGGTGATGCGACAACAACATGAGAGAAATGAGGGAAATTATAATCTATGTAGTCGAGAGGTATCATTTCGAGTCGGACTGGAAATATATAGAAAGAACTTCTGTCAAAGCAGCTTTGCAAAAGGATTCTGTGCAAAACTAGCTCCAGCTTATATTAAAGCTAGAGTTCGAAAGAAGTTAGGCAACTGTTACTATGAACTAGAAGATATGCAAGGAAAATACGATGGCAAATACCATTTTAAAGATTTAAAACAGTAACATACTAGATTGGCCGTTTCAGCTGTGATCACCCTTTCCGTATCCTTTTAGATCCGTAAAGTGCGATCTTAGTGGGGGGGTTTTGTAAGGTGCTGCAACGGCTTTTATTTGCTCAGCCTGAAACTATGCCTCATAATTTGTATTGCATTTAAAAATAATTTTTAGACCCCGTACTTAAAAAAAGTTCAGGGGTCTATTGGGTTTGTTTTAACGAAAATGTGCGTAACAGGCAGAAGGAGGCGTGGCAGACCCCATAAAGTATATATATTCTTGATCAGCATCAATAGCCGAGTCGATATAGCAATGTCCGTCTGTCCTGACGTCCTGCTGTCCTGACGTCTGTATGAACATCTAGATCTCAGAGACTATAAGAGCTAAAGACACCAAGATTGGTATGTAGGTTCCTTTATATTGCAAGCAGATCAAGTTTGTTTCAGAACTCGGCCACGCCCTCTTTACCAGTCGAGTCGATTGAGCCATGTCCGTCTGTCTGTCCGTCTGTCTGTCTGTCCGTCTGTTTGAACGCGTCGATCTCAGAAACCATAAGAGCTAGAGACTTCATACTTGGTATGTATGTTTCTGGATACCGTACGCAGATCAAGTTTGTTTTTATTTTTGGATCGGACAAATATATCATATAGCTGCCATTGGAACGATACATCGAAAATGAAGTTTTTGTATGAAAAGCTTCTTTAATTTTTGAGATATCTCAACCAATCTCACACGATATATATTTGGGGTGGTATTATACATCCTGACCAAATTTGGTCCAAATCGGCCCACTATATCATATAGCTGTCATACAGCCGCTCTGCCGAAAATCAAGTTTTAGTATGAAAAAGTTTTTTGTTTTTTTGAGATATCTTAACCAAACTGCTAGAATGTGCATTTATGTTGGTTTTGTACATTCTGACCAGATTTGGTTCAAATCGGTTACATATATCATATAGCTGCCATAAGAATAATTGGTCGAAAATCAACATTTATAAAAGAGTACCTGTGCTCAGGGTATCCTACTGTCGAGCGTGCTCGACTGTAGCCGCACCTCACCGCGAGCGAAGCGAGTAGGGGGCGGAGCCCCCTTGTTTGCGCGTTGTCTTCGAGTGATTTTTATACCCTGAGCCCATTGAAAATGGGCAAAAAAGGGTATAATGCGTTTGGCAGAATGTATGTAACAGGCAGAAGGGGGAGTGGCAGACCCCCAAAAGTATATATATTCTTGATCAGGATCAACAGTCGAGTCGATTTAGCCATGTCCGTCTGTCTGTCCGTCTGTTTGAACGCGTCGATCTCAGAAACCCTAAGAGCCAGAGACTTCATACTTGGTATGTAGGTTCCTGGATACCGTACGCAGATCAAGTTTGTTTTTATTTTTGGATCGGACAACTATATCATATAGCTGCCATAGGAACGATAAATCGAAAATGAAGATTTTGTATGAAAAGCTTCTTTAATTTTTGAGATATCTCAACCAATCTCACACGATATATATTTGAGGCGGTATTATACACCCTGACTAAATTTGGTCCGAATCGGCCCACTATATCATATAGCTGTCATACAGACGCTCCGCCGAAAATCAAGTTTTAGTATGAAAAAGTTTTTTGTTTTTTGAGATATCGTAACCAAACTGATAGAATATTCATCTGGGCTGGCATTAAACATCCTGACCAAGTTTGGTCCAAATCGGCCCACTATATCATATAGCTGTCATACAGACGCTCTGCCGAAAATCAAGTTTTAGTGAGAAAAAGTTTTTTGTTTTTTGAGATATCTTAACCACACTGATAGAATATGCATTTATGTTGGTTTTGTCCATTCTGGCCAGATTTGGTTCAAATCGGTTCCATACATCATATAGCTGCCATAGGAATAATTGGTCGAAAATCAGCAATTATAAAAGGGGGCCTGGGCTCAGGGTATCCTACTGTCGAGCGTGCTCGACTGTAGCCGCACCTCACCGCGAGCGAAGCAAACAGAGGGCGGAGCCCCCTTGTTTTGAAATTGACTTTGAGATTTAACGAGTGTAACTTAATTAGATAAATGGTGCGACTAGTGTTCATAAATAATGTTTAACAGAAGACCCTAGGAAGGTTAAGTTTATTTTACATATTATTTAATTTTTAGCTGTGGCTGCTTTTGGATAGTAAGTACGGGGTCTCCGACAGTCGAGTATGCTCGACTGTAGCACCGTCCGTTTAGTTTTTTGTTGAGTGCGAAAAGAATTTGTGTTTTTTTTTTTTGGCATATTTGCTATATTTTCGCAAACCTATCTTTTTAGGTTTGGCGCCTAGTAACTAATTAAAACCCACAAAAAAAACCTCTACACGAGGTAAAAGTCTAGTGACGAAAGCAAATTTTTAGCTCCAAAATTTCTGATATCCAATTGTGTGACGAGCAAAATTCAGTTTATTATAAAAACTTTAAATAAAAATAAAAATTATTAAAAAAAAAAAAAAAAACACGAAATTTGGCATTGTGCACTGTGCTCAAAAAGGGCGAGCTTCTTTGTACATAAAAATTACTTTTTGCACAGTGCCGAATACCAATTTTCGTGTATTTTTTTTTTTTTAATTATTTTTATTTTTATTTAAAGTTTTTATAATAAACTGAATTTTGCTCGTCACACAATTGGATATCAGAAATTTTGGAGCTAAAAATTGCTTTCGTCACTAGACTTTTACCTCGTGTAGAGGTTTTTTTTGTGGGATATCAGAAATTTTTGCAATTGCTTTTGCTTTTGACATTTTAACTTTATCATAAATGCAGGGAGATAGTAAAAAATATAGCTAAGAGACTCCGCCCCTGCTTGCTTCGCTCGCGTTACTACTGTCTACTTTTCATACTAAGACTTTTCGCCCGATCGGTCCTATGTTAGCTATATGATATAGTGGTTTGATTACCGGTTACCAATTTCGGTCAGGATGTATAAAACTAACTTAATCATATAATGCATATTCTATCAATTTGGTTAAAATATCTCATAAATCAAAAAAGTTTTTCATACCAAAACCTAATTTTGACCAGATCGGTCCTATGACAGCTATATGATATAGCGGTCCGATATGAACCAATTTCGGTCAGGATGTATAAAACTAACTTAAATGCATATTCTATCAATTTGGTTTAAATATCTCGTAAAACAAAAAAGTTTTTCATACTAAAACCTAATTTTGATCCGATCGGTCCTATGACAGCTATATGATATAGTGGTCCGATTTGAACCAACTTTGGTCAGGATATATAAAACAATGTAAAATGCGTATTTTATCATTTTGGTTGAGATATCTCATAAAACCAAAAAGTTTTTAGTACTAAAACGTAATTTTCGAACTAAAACGTGATTTTCGACCGATGGAAAAATATATATATTCAGTTAACAGGCAATATCTTCCAAACCCCTCAACCAAAATTTATGTGTTATATACCAAAAAACGCAGAATTGTATGTACTACAATATACATAAATTTAATAAAAATCGTTAGAGCCGTTTTGTCAGAAATCGCCAAAATATAAGCTAAAAAACCTTATTTCACCTGTAAAATGTTACCTGAGTACTTTATAAAAAAAGTTTGAAGGTACGTCAAAAAGCCCTTAAACTCACCTTTCCAATGATATATAGGACATATCTGTAGCTTCTATGGTTTGCAAACTAATGGGGTTTCAATTTTAGCGGGAAAAAGCGTTTTCCCGCTAAACCAGCGGGAAATTCAAAAAGTCGTAGAACAAACATTTCTATATTTTTGAAAAAAAACAAATCCTCATCATTACATCTAAGCTTTTTTAGCGCTTTGATACGCGCAAACGAACCGACAAACAAACTGACTTTTCATCTTAATTTGAAAAGTCCACTAAAAATTTCAAATTTTATTATCTTTCGAACCAGTTATCGGATTTGGGTGATTTGGGTATCAATCGACGCGTATTTTTGATTAGAATTTTTTAAAAATAAAAAATTTTACAAAAAGGCCCCAACGGCCCCATTAGCTGCGATCGTTTAAATTTTTCCCCTCCCACTTACACCCCCGTATCTCATGAACCAGGTGTGCTAGCAAAAGTGTTAGTACGCCATTTTGTAAGTTAGGTCTAATCCTTTCGATCGGTATATAACTCGATCTGATCGGACAGTCGTAGCAAATTTTCTAAATTAGCTGTATATATTGCTAGTCGCCTTTCGCACCCTTCGTGCTGCTTTCGTCACTAAAGCGAACTGCCGTTCGCAGTGATTAGATAAATGGTGCGACTAGTGTTCATAAATAATGTTTAACAGAAGACCCTAGGAAGGTTAAGTTTATTTTACATATTATTTAATTTTTAGCTGTGGCTGCTTTTGGATAGTAAGTACGGGGTCTCCGACAGTCGAGTATGCTCGACTGTAGCACCGTCCGACTAGTTTTTTGTTGAGTGCGAAAAGAATTTGTGTTTTTTTTTTTGGCATATTTGCTATATTTTCGCAAACCTATCTTTTTAGGTTTGGCGCCTAGTAACTAATTAAATTGCAACTCGCATACCTCCCTCTCATTCGTTGTTCTTTTTTTATTAAAATTTATCTAAATTAAACAGATGTTTTTCGCGTCTTTATGCTTGATCCGACATAAGGTCGTTAACCCCGATGCGCTAATCGCAATTACTTCGAGAGGAACAGCTGATCATTATAAATCAGCTTTCTTAAAAGTCGCCAAATTTTTATGCCAAAGGCTCCAATTGGCGCTCAGAGCGACCAATGAATGTAGGAGAGAGGGCAACAAGCGAATTTGGCAGAATAAGCGACGAGACGTCAGCAGCGCAGCGGTCAGTGCTTGCGCATTAACTACGGCAAGCGGTTCTACGTTGGAATTCGCGGAAAAACTCTTTTGAAATCGGCGGGAAAATCCCGGGGAAAATGGCAGTGTGCAAATCGGCGATCGTGACGACACTATAATTCGCCATATTTGATTTTTTTTTACTTTTTTCAAAGAAAATTTAAAAAAAAAAAAATAGAGAAAATTTTAAATAATTTTTTTTTTATATTATTGTTAATACTGTGCTAATTTATGTAGCTTTTTAATTTATTTATTGCAACAATTTCTGTGGTTTTTGTTGGTGGATTTTGTTTTTATTATGCGTTGGTGGTGAACGAGAAATGCAAAGAAAAAAGAAATAATAAGAAAAAAAAAAGAGCAACATCAAAGAGTATAAGAAATTTTTAATAAGCGTACGGCAATGCATTCTCGCCTTCTCCCCCGCTTCCCTCTCTTAATAACTATCGCTCTTCTTTAAGCCGCTCATTCGTTTGCTTGTCGTGCGCATGATAATCGGGGTAAAAAATAAGAGATTTTAATATGAGCGCAAAGAAGTGAAGCTAAATTAAGAGTGTGATTGCGTTTATGTGTTTTATTTTCTTTTTGTTCTGTGCCAGCAACAACAACATATGCATTATATTACAGCATACGGAGTTCCCGAAAGCGCTTTTGGAGTTGTACCGGATTGTTAATACATGTAAGTGATCATGACTATGGTCATTGTAACCAGGGTTTGCCTTTACTACTCCATAGCAGCGGGAGCAGTACAAAAATTGCTATGCTATTGTTACTTGCTCTGACTTTGTTAGAGCAATAGCAGAGCACATAGCACAATATTCGAATAGTATATGATATGCTATGCTCCCTGCTATTTCTCGTATTGGAGCAGAGCAATAGCAGTAGCAAAAAAAAATCATCATATGCTATTTGTAGTTATAGCAATAGCAGAATTTTGGAGCACAAAAAGTAGCAGAGCAAACACATTTTTCGACTATAGCTATAGCTATAGTCGTAGCAATAGTTTAACTACTATCGGAGTAGCTTTTATAGTTGCTCTCCAATATGCTCCCGTAGTTGCTCCCGTAGTTGCTACCGTAGTTATGACTATTATGTCAGAGCATTTGATTTAAATTTTATATAGGTATTGAGCCAAGATGTAAATAAAATCAATTTAAATATGCTAAAGTGAAAAAAAGTTTATATTCTTCCTTGCATAATTGAAATCCGCGAAGAAACTTTTTTCATAACTTTAATATTATAAGCAATTTGATAATTCGCAATAATTTTTGCGGAAAAGATTTATAAGTCGCTTTTGACTTTGGTCGTCTGTCTAGTGACCTTGCTAACTTTAATTACTATTAAAAGAAAAGGGACGTTAAGAAATGGTTTGCTTAGTTTATTGTAACACTATATAAAATTTAAATCAAATGCTCTGACATAATAGTCATAACTACGGTAGCAACTACGGGAGCAACTAAGGGAGCAACTACGGGAGCATATTGGAGAGCAACTATTTATTTATTTATTTATTTATTTATTTATTTATTTATTTACGTCAACTAAAATCAGTCGACAAAAAGTTAAATTATGAAGAAGATAAAATAAAAATATTATAAAAATATTATAAAAATAAAATTGAAATTAAATTAACAATTTAAATTAACAACTATATATATACGATATAACTGAAATTATAAAAATAAAAATTAAATTAAGTTAAGTCTAGTCTGGGGAATTCAAAAAATTATTTAATTGATCCAACATTTGTTGCAAGGATTGGGGAAAACCCAGAAAAAACCCAATCAGATCAATGATAGGAATTAATGAAAGTTATGTTGTGTTAGTGCCTACGGTTTAAATAGTTTAGAATTAGAAATTTAATAGTAGAAAGAGAAGCCTCTGAGTTGAAAACACGATAAAGTCGATTATATTCAGCACAGAGTACTCTAAAAGGTTCATGCAGAGAGTAGTTAGTAGTACAGGTGTTAAGAGAAAGAGGAGTGAAGTTACGTGTACGCCTAGAAGGAATCGACAAGTTAATTTGGCTAAGTAATGCAGAGGAGTCAATATCACCCTTAAGCAGTTTGATAATGAACATAACACCCAGCATAGTGCGCCGATTAGCTAAAGATGGAAGGTTAATCAATAACAGTCTATCAGTGTATGAGGGCAAGTCTAAACCAGGGTCCCAGTTGAAGCCACGAAAAGCAAAAAGAAGAAATTTCTTTTGAACAGACTCAATTGAATTTTGATGTGCCATATATTGTGGCGACCACACACAAGATCCGTATTCTAAAATAGGACGAACGAGAGAGGTATAGAGTAGTTTAGTCGTGTAAGGGTCATCAAATTCCTTAGCCCATCGTTTAATGAATCCAAGAACTTGAGTAGCCTTATTGACAGTGTGTGCAATATGAAGATCAAATTTTAACTTATGATCAAGGAGTATTCCTAAATCATTCACGCGATTAAGTCTCTCCAAGCAGTTTCGGTCGATCGTGTAGTTAAATATATGAGGTCTGCTTCTATAAAATGACATAACCTTACACTTTGAGCAGTTTAGATGTAATTGATTAAAATTACACCAGGCGAAAAAAGAATCGACATCTACTTGCAAAAAGTGATTGGAATTTATGTCATTATACGAAAAGCATAGCTTCACATCATCGGCATACATTAGTATATGAGAGTGGGAAAAGATTAATGGGAGATCGTTAATAAAAAGATTAAAGAGTAAAGGACCAATATGGATTCCCTGAGGTACACCAGAAGTTACCAGGACAGGTTTAGACAGACAGCTTTTAAAAAGGACTTTTTGGGTTCTAGAATTAAGATATTCAGAAATCCAATTAAGTAGGTTATGAGGAAATCCAATAAGATTAAGTTTATGAAGCAAAAGAGAGTGATTAACAGAATCAAAAGCCTTACTGAAGTCAGTGTAAATGACATCAGTTTGCATTTTATTTTGAAATCCTCTGATCACAAGAGAGGACAGTTCCAGTAGGTTAGTGGTAGTAGATCTTGATTTCACAAAACCGTGTTGGCAAGGTGAAATTATAGAGCTACATAAGTGTTGAAGTTGAGAAGTAATCAGCTTCTCAAACACTTTTGGCATTGCAGACAATTTGGAGATACCTCTATAGTTTTTAACATCCGACTTAGAACCATTTTTGTGCAACGGAATTATATATGATTCCTTCCAAACAGATGGAAAAGAGCAAGAATTTACAGACAACTCAAATAATTTTAGTAGTGGCTTACATAGAGAACCAGAACAGTATCGAAGTACACATCCGGGAACTCCATCGGGGCCCGGTTGGAAACCAGGTTTAATTATATTAAGTTCGTTTAGTAACGAGCTTTCAGTGATAACAGGAAAATAAATGCAATTAGACTTTTGTATAGTGAAAGGATAAGGAGCGTTAGAAATTAAATTAGAAGACGTATAAGTAGATTGGAAGAATTTAGCAAACAGATCGGCTGCTGCCTGATCAGTATTTGCTTTCAATTCTTCATAGGAAACGGAAGAGGGTAATACAGAAGATTTACGCTTCATGTTTACAAAGTTATAGAACTGTCTGGGATTTTGAGCGAATTGTAAGCGACAACGATTTAAATATTCATTTTAAAGACGCGAGTTAAGAGAAATAAAATGTGATCTGGCAGTAACATAGCGAGAGAAATCAGATGGAGATCCCGAACACTTAAACCTTTTATAATATCGCGACTTCACATTTTTCAGCCGCGTTAGCTCCCGAGAAAACCACGGAGGTCTATTAGCCCTCCTAGGAAACTCACGGGGAACGCACTCATCAAATAGCGAATTCACGATATCATAAAAAATAGAAGTGGCCATGTTAATGTTTGTGCAAGAGTAAAGTTGCGACCAGTCAGTTTGTAAAATTAAAGAATTCATTTTTAAAAAATCAGCTTTTCGGAAACATCGAGATCGAACTACGACGTTATTTGAAATAACAGGCTCACACCCAGGCAACTCTAAAACTAAGTCTAGAGTAGGATGGTAGGGGTCTTCAGGAAATACTAAAGGGTCAATACGTGAAATAGTACTACAAGAGGGATCCGATGTAAATATCAGGTCAAGAAGACGGTGATTACGATTTCGAACCGAGTTGACTTGGGATAGAGACAGCTCAAGGAGTGAATTAATAAATTCATCAGAGCTCAACGGAACCAACACATTTGGCGAATCCGACCATACCACATTAGGTAAATTAAAATCACCAAATACCAGTAAGATGTCATTATTGGTTAACATGGATGAGATCAATCGAATAGCGCGCAGATGCTCGTGATAAATAGACATATCTAAATCCGGCGAAATGTATGAGCAGGTTTTAAAGATAGAAAAACCATTTAAAGATATTTTAACGGCTACAAACTCAATATTTGAGGGAACGTTAATTGAAACTCGTTCCGAAGAAAGGTCGGAATCAACGGCAATAAGGACACCACCTCCCCTTCGTGACAGACGATCACATCGAAACAAGGTGTACCTGCTGTAAAAAATAGATGAATCTGGTATTTCGGGCTTCAACCAAGTTTCTGTAAGCACAATTAAATTGAAATTAAAAGATAGACTATCTACATATAGTTTAGAAAGTTTAGTATTTAGACCTCTAACATTTTGATAGGATAGAAGCAGAAAAGAATTTAGTTTTTTGGCACCACAGAAGAGGAAGTTGAGGAGCCAGAAGGATTTCGAGGCAGTGTAATCGGAGGCCGATTTCTTTTTGTTGATAAATACTCTTTAACAATTAAGTCCTTCGGCCAAAAAGTATTTGAACATAAACAGTCAAAAACTTCAGCCGAAACACTTATTTTAAAAGAGGAAATATCCCTTACGTAATTAAACTTAAACTTTTCCACAGTAATATTAGTAGCAATATTCCTGGCTTGGATGTAGGCTTTAACATCATCAACCGAAGTGTCAGGAGCAAGCCGAGAGACGAAAATTTGTCTCCTAGGAGGAACAGCGGAAAGAGGTTTAACAACCCTATTATTAGGCAGAGGTAATTGCAATGATTGGGAACCAGAGGCAACATTATTATTTGGTGACTCAGTAACCAACTCATTGTGAATGCTCCCTGCTGGGGCGGGAGTAAAATATTCCAGCTGTTGCCCAGAATTGTCTTGAGTCGGAGTAGCTGGAGAAAGAGCTAAAGATCGAGCTGGTGTGACCATAATATTTGGATTTTGAGGCAGAAGATTATTGCCAGGTTCATCTTCAAATTTAAAACTATTAAATTTATCTTCCATGGCTTGAAACTCGCTTTGAAGTTTACTAAACGCTTTGTGTAGGGTATTAAAACCCAGCCTTGTATGCCTCATGAACTTACTCATATTCAATTCGGACTCACGACAAGACTCACAGCACCATTTCAGACCGGACTTGTTAGAAATATAGTCCTTGACTCTCAGTGTAAAACCAGCACATTTAACATGTGCTAGATTATCGCACAGCCAACAACAAATATAGTCAGCCTTAGCATCATTTTCGCATTTGCAGTTTTTAATGCAACAGACAAACATTTTTGAAAAATTAATATACTCAAAAAAAAAGTAGGGTATAAACAGATAATCACTGCACAAGAAATAGAGAGAGTTGGGCGCAGTTACAGAAACAGATGCGCGGAAAGATAAATAGAAAGAGAGCAAGAGAGCGAGAGAGCGGCCGAATGAAGCACAAGACAGAACAAAAACCAAGACTGTTGAGCGCAGCTTACACAAACAGACGCGCGGGAAAATAAATGAGAGCAAGAGAGCGAAAGAATAAAAACACAAGAGATTTGTTTACAAAAACAAAAAGCACTGTAACAAGCACAATTATGTACAAAACACAATTTAATGTATTTCTAAAACACAAAACACTCACTGTAAGTTAGACAAACACAACTAACTAACACAAATGTACATGCAGTAGAATTACACATAAAACAATTGCCAAATACCAATTTTGTTAGACAATAACGATCACTTTGACAGAGCACTGGTAAAACACGACTTGACACAACGAAGCACAAAGTGTTATGCTACTACGATAGTAGTAAAACTATTGCTACGACTATAGCTATAGCTATAGTCGAAAAATTTGTTTGCTCTGCTACTTTTTGTGCTCCAAAATTCTGCTATTGCTATAACTACAAATAGCATATGATGATTTTTTTTGCTACTGCTATTGCTCTGCTCCAATACGAGAAATAGCAGGGAGCATAGCATATCATATACTATTCGAATATTGTGCTATGTGCTCTGCTACTGCTCTATACAAAGTCGGAGCAGTAGCAATAGAAAAACTACAAAGCTACGGAGTAGCATAGCAAAATCAAACCCTGATTGTAACCTCTCTTAGTGCTGTGCAGAAAGAAGAAAGAAAGTAAGAGAACCTTCAGTTTAGTTACCTACTTAAAGTAACAGCTGTTTAGCTGCCGTGTTACAATTTACTCTGTCCAACAAAACCTCAAATAATTTTCACATGCATTACAAATGTTAATTTTTCAAATTGAAATTCCTGCACTTCTAATTAGAAGTTTGTTAAAGTTAAATATTTTTCTTAAATTTTAATAATTATATTTCAATGCACGCAATTATTTTAATAATTTTAACTATCTTAATTATTTAATATTTTTATATTTATTTAAATTTTCTTATATGCTTATTTATTTATTGATTATATTATAATATTTATATTTTCTTTTATTTAATTATATCGTCGTCAGATTTGTATTTGGAAATCAGATTTTGTTTTCTGGGTTATACTTTGTTTAAAGAAATGGTATTTATAATATTTAATGTTTATGAAACGGTATTGCTGAAATTAATAATAATTGAGTTTTCTCATAAAGGGTCAAGTAAGGTGGAAATGAGTTAGATTAGAGCTTCAAGGCATTAAAGGGATCACTGTAAAAATGTTTTTTTTAGCAACAACAGCTGCAGCTTAAGATTTTTTTTGGTGGCATCTTTATTCTTTTCTCTCTACTTGAGTATCTGTCTGTCTGTCCCTTCATCTGCGATATAGCTGTTAAGAGTATGGGTTTATGTTATTATTATCATGCACGTGAATTATTTATAAAATTATTTTAGTAGCGCTGTTCGCATAGGTTAAAGAGCGACAATTCCATAACCACCTCCCAAGCTCTAACCAACTTTGAAAAAAGCCGGATGCTAACATCAACAACATCAGCGAATTTATTTGTTCTTGGTTGCATGCTACAAAATAATTTTATTGGCGCCCAACTTCGAGGCTTCGACGGTCTCGCCGACCCAACAAATTCCCTTAATAGTTCTAATCACAATTAAAATTTGCCCTTTTCCCTCTTTTCTTTTCCACTGTTTGTAACAAGCCTGTGGTTGAGTTTAATTGCTTAAACTTGGCATTAAATCCCCAAGCAAAGATTGCTATAAGCAGATTGGCTGTGCCGGTTATCAAGGAATCTATGTTAGCTTCTAACTAGCTCCATAGCCAGATAACCAAAACGGCATAGTGTTGTTTCTTCAGTGTCAATGTCTAGGCGGCAGATCTATTGGTTGATTGTAGAGTTTTATGGAGAAATCTGTAGCTTTTTCTCAATAGAATAATTCTGCAGTATTGCATTTTCACCCTTAGTTGACCAAGTGAGTTTGGTTACTTTCAGAATAAGTGCAAATGCTGGTCAATAGAAAAATTTTCTCAATTTCACTTTAGATACTCAACTGTCTCTTTACTTCTCCAAAATATTCAGTTGATTGCTTTTAATTTTTAGATAAGACTATTAGGTATCAAACTGAAAGTCTTCAAAAAAAGAAGCAATTAACTTAATAGATTCTTAAATCTCTTCTATTTTTTTCATAAAAATTTAATAAAGAAGCCACCGAATTAAGAAGCTATCTCTATTTACATTTTCGAAGCTTTTGCATGACCCTAATTTATTTATGAATTGATTTTTTTATTGTTTTGAATTTTCTTTGTCCAAAGCACTTATTTCATATATAATTATCTAATAGATAGTAGTGAATTGTTTGTCGTATGTTAAATAATGGCCGTCTCTCGTAGTACAGAGTACCTTAGAGCCATAGACAGCGAAAATCTTTTTGTTTTATATGCAGCAACTCAATTGAGACGTCGATACAAGCACTGAATCTTAGTTGTTGTCATACGTTTCACAAAGCTTGCTTCAGTTTACCAGGAGTTAACAAGAAAGTGTGTCCAGTTTGTAGAATAGCTGTTGATCAAACACGGCTAACTAGCTTGGGTGTTGTAGGTACATCTACATCCGAACCCCATACCCATCCCCATAATACTAGACATCTAAGAAATCTTCTAAGGAAGCTAGCAACATTATGGCGTCCACAAGTAGAGAAGGAACATCTGCAACTGCAGATACAGATGCATCCACTAGTGGTAGCTCTAATCTATTGGCGGCAGACATTCAAAGAGTCATGACTCAGGCTGTAGCAGATGCCATGGCAGCAGCAACGATTAGACAAACCGAGCTTCTGACTCAAGCTTCTCTTACTCAATCTGAGTTGTTAGCTCGATCAAATGAAATGGGTTTCCAGAGACTTTCGTTAGGAATTGGCAACAATAACTTTCATCATGCGGAAAGTCAAAGGTTACCAGCTAATGACCTCCAACCAACCAAACGTAGGCTTTGGCTCTAATCCCGCTGCAACACCTAATTTATCGCATACTGGATCTAGTAGCAGTAGGTTAACTGATTTAAGGCCAGACAGGATTAGTCAAATCGTAAACAATTGGAAGTTGAAGTATAGTGGAAAGTCAACATTATCTATTGATGGTTTTATTTATAGAGTGGAGGCATTAACTAAGCAAACTTTGGATGGCAACCTGGATCTTTTGGCACGTTATGTTAGTAATCTTTTTGAAGGCAGTGCTGCTGAGTGGTCTTGGCGCTATCACAAAAGTGTTTCCACAGTTCAGTGGTCAGAATTAAGCAAAGCTTTAAAACTAAAATTCAAAGATAATAGAACTGACCATGATACGAGGGTGGGCTGATAAATAGTCGGCCTACCAAAAAAAACACGGTTTTTTTTTTATTTTTATTTTTTATTTTTCAACATAATCTCCTTTTAGACGTATGCACTTAGTCCAACGGTCCTCCAATTTTTTTATACCTTCCATAAAATATGACTGGTCCAGGTCCTCAAAATAGGCGTTTGTTTCACAGATCACCTGTTCATTCGACTGAAATTTCTTTCCACCAAGCCATTTCTTTAAGTTTGGAAATAGATAATAGTCACATGGTGCTAAATCTGGAGAATAGGGGGAATGTGGAAGAATTTCATAGTGTAGTTAACACAATTTCATCATGGCAACAACGCTCTTGTGAGCCGGAGCGTTGTCCTGGTGAAACAGAACTTTTTTCTTCGCCATGTGCGGCCTTTTTTTCTTTAGTTCTGAATCGAACTGTCCCAAAAGGTTAGAATAGTATTCTCCATTAATTGTTCTGCCTTTTTCTAGATAATCCACATGAATTACGCCTCGGGCATCCCAGAAAACCGTTGCCATTACCTTGTTGGCCGACAAACCAATCTTTGCCTTTTTCGGCGCCGTTTCTCCGGTTGAAATCCACTGCTTTGACTGTTCCTTGCTTTCTGGTGTATGGTGATGTATCCAAGTTTCGTCGACAGTCACAAAACGACGCAAAAATTCATTCTTATTTGCGTTTAACAATGCCAAACTCTCCTTCGCAATGACCAAGCGGTTGCGTTTGTGTTCCGCTGAGAGCAATCGCGGCACCCACCTTGACGAAAGCTTACTCATATTTAAATATTCGTGTAAGACGTTTCCAACACGTTCACGAGAAATGTTTAGGGCCTTAGCAATCTCTCTCAGCTTTATTCGGCGATCATCCAATATCATTCCGTGGACTTTATCTACCATTTCTGGGGCTGTCACCTCTCTGGGACGTCCCGGACGGTCCTCGTCAAAAATGCTTGTCCGCCCGCGCCTATACTCAGCAGTCCAATATTTAATGGTCGAAATCGATGGAGCTGATTCCCCATAAACTTCGATTAACTCATTTTTTATTTCATCGTTGGATTTCTTTTTTAAAAACAGAAATCTAATGTGAGCTCGATATTCTATTTTACTCATTTTGGGGACAATGCAAAAGTGACCATGCTAAAACTCCCGCCAAAATTACCAGTGTTGAGAAAAACGCCTAAAACTTTTTCAGCAATCAGCCGATAGAAAACACTAATCGAATAAAATATTTATGGGTTGTTTAAGATGTTTTTTTTTGGTAAGGCCGATTACTTATCAGCCCGCCCTCGTAGATTGTTATCCATGTATCAGCGAAAGCAAAGGTCAAGGGAGAACTTTGATGAATTTCATCAAATCATGGCGGCAATGGCAGATCAGTTATCCGTTCCATTGTCGGAAATTTCATTGTTAAATGTAATAAAATCAAATCTTCTTCCCGAGATTCAACAGGAAATTTAACATGTGAGGGTTGATAGTTTATCTGACTTGCGGCATGTAGTACGTACTCGAGAGATATTTTTAAATAAACTCTCGCGTCCTCCGATGGCAACTCCGCGGGCAGCACCCAGGCGTCACATTAATGAGATTGCCATTCAATCCGATAAGGAGGCAGAAGAGGATCCCTCAATTGCCCCGGAAATAGAAGCAATCACCTTGACGTGTTGGAACTGTGGCATAGTAGGGCATGAATCAAGATTGCCTAGCGTCGAGTATTTTGTTATGGTTGCGGAAAACCAGATACGTATAAGCCAAGCTGCAAAAGATGCAACGTATCAAAAAACTCGATAGCTCGTGCGCCTTCGTTCGGTTAGAAGATTCAACAGCAGTTCAAGTTGATAAAAATTTTATAAGCCCAGATTTAGAAAATACCAATACCGACATTCCCACTGGCTATAATCAGGTACCGTTTCACTTCAGTTCGCGTCGCAAAAATTACAACAAAAGTCGCAAAGCTGAAAAGCAAATGTTGTTGTCAGCATACGACATACGACAATATGCAGAGGTGTCTCTTTTAGATAGGAAGCTCAGTGGAATGATGGACACTGGCGCATCCATAAGTTGCATTGGTGGTGATTTTGTGGATAAAATTCCATATAAGCCTTTAGACACAACAGTGCGCACGGCAGATGGAAAGTCACAGAATATTATTGGAAAGATATTAACTAAAATAGAATTTAATGACTAGATTTAGTCCCTTACATTTTACAATGTCCCGTCTCTTTCTCAAAATTTATACCTAGGCATAGACTTTTGATATTCATTCAAATTGCTGCCATCTCATGTGGTACCAAAAAAGTTATGTTTAGCTACCTAAGAGTTGAATGACTAAAATGCCAGGCCCTTGACTGATGTAACAAGAGCTAGATCGAATGCTTGCCCTGGGGGTGATTGAAGAATCCTCTAGCGCTTGGTCATCACCTATGGTTAAGGTTCGCAAGCCTGGCAAAGTTAGACCTTGCTTGGATAGCAGATAACTGTGCCACTGATAGATGGAATTTTAAGTAGGCTTCCCAAAGCTGAGTTTATCAGTAGTTTGGTCTCTCGAACGCACCTCAAACCATGTCAAAATTAATGGACAAGGTGATTCCACCTCATCTTAGAAATTAAGTTTTTATATATCTCGATGATCTGCTTATTATATCTTCTACCTTTAAAGGACATTTGAAGGTTCTCAGGGAAATAGCAAATCAATTTAGTAAAGCAGGCCTTACAATAAACGTAGAGAAGCCTTTTTACATCCACTGTGACGCAAGCAAAACAGGAGTGGGAGGCGTATTGATGCAGATAGACGATGATGGCAACGAAGTGCCCATATCTTTCATGTCAAGAAAACTAAACAAGGCTCAGAGAGCATATTCTGTGACAGAGAAAGAGTGTTATAAGCATAAGCATTCAAAAATTTAGGGCGTATATTGAAGGACAAGACATTACAATTAGTACGGATCATGCGTTAATGTCACAATCAGATCTTAGATCCCGATTAGCACGATGGTCGCTAAAACTTCAGGGATTTTCTTTTAAAATACAGAATCGTAAAGGAAGCCAATATATTGTGCCAGATGCATTGTCCAGAACCCACACAGCAGATCTCTCTTCGATTGATTCAGAACATTTTGTGGATACTAACTCAGATTGTTTCATAGACGAGGAGTACAGATTATTGCTAGAACAGGTGCAAAAAAATCAGATTAATTTCCAGACGTTAAAGTATTGGACAATTTTGTTTATCGACGTACAGAGCATGCTGCTGGGGAAAAAGTGGCTGACGATGCTGCTTGGAAATTATGGTTACCAAAATCTATCATCCCTAAGGCTTTTGACATTTTAACTTTATCATTAATGCAGGGAGATAGTAAAAAATATAGCTAAGAGACTCCGCCCCTGTTTGCTTCGCTCGCGTTACTACTGTCTACTTTTCATACTAAGACTTTTCGCCCGATCGGTCCTATGTTAGCTATATGATATAGTGGTTTGATTACCGGTTACCAATTTCGGTCAGGATGTATAAAACTAACTTAATCATATAATGCATATTCTATCAATTTGGTTAAAATATCTCATAAATCAAAAAAGTTTTTCATACTAAAACCTAATTTTGACCAGATCGGTCCTATGACAGCTATATGATATAGCGGTCCGATATGAACCAATTTCGGTCAGGATGTATAAAACTAACTTAAATGCATATTCTATCAATTTGGTTTAAATATCTCGTAAAACAAAAAAGTTTTTCATACTAAAACCTAATTTTGATCCGATCGGTCCTATGACAGCTATATGATATAGTGGTCCGATTTGAACCAACTTTGGTCAGGATATATAAAACAATGTAAAATGCGTATTTTATCAGTTTGGTTGAGATATCTCATAAAACCAAAAAGTTTTTAGTACTAAAACGTAATTTTCGAACTAAAACGTGATTTTCGACCGATGGAAAAATATATATATTCAGTTAACAGGCAATATCTTCCAAACCCCTCAACCAAAATTTATGTGTTATATACCAAAAAACGCAGAATTGTATGTACTACAATATACATAAATTTAATAAAAATCGTTAGAGCCGTTTTGTCAGAAATCGCCAAAATATAAGCTAAAAAACCTTATTTCACCTGTAAAATGTTACCTGAGTACTTTATAAAAAAAGTTTGAAGGTACGTCAAAAAGCCCTTAAACTCACCTTTCCAATGATATATAGGACATATCTGTAGCTTCTATGGTTTGCAAACTAATGGGAAAAAGCGTTTTCCCGCTAAACTTGCGGGAAATTCAAAAAGTCGTAGAACAAACATTTCTATATTTTTGAGAAAAAAACAAATCCTCATCATTACATCTAAGCTTTTTTAGCGCTTTGATACTCGCAAACGAACCGACAAACAAACTGACTTTTCATCTTAATTGAAAAGTCCACTAAAAATTTCAAATTTTATTATCTTTCGAACCAGTTATCGGATTTGGGTGATTTGGGTATCAATCGACGCGTATTTTTGATTAGAATTTTTTAAAAATAAAAAATTTTACAAAAAGGCCCCAACGGCCCCATTAGCTGCGATCGTTTAAATTTTTCCCCTCCCACTTACACCCCCGTATCTCATGAACCAGGTGTGCTAGCAAAAGTGATAGTACGCCATTTTGTAAGTTAGGTCTAATCCTTTCGATCGGTATATAACTCGATCTGATCGGACAGTCGTAGCAAATTTTCTAAATTAGCTGTATATATTGCTAGTCGCCTTTCGCACCCTTCGTGCTGCTTTCGTCACTAAAGCGAACTGCCGTTCGCAGTGATTAGATAAATGGTGCGACTAGTGTTCATAAATAATGTTTAACAGAAGACCCTAGGAAGGTTAAGTTTATTTTACATATTATTTAATTTTTAGCTGTGGCTGCTTTTGGATAGTAAGTACGGGGTCTCCGACAGTCGAGTATGCTCGACTGTAGCACCGTCCGACTAGTTTTTTGTTGAGTGCGAAAAGAATTTGTGTTTTTTTTTTTGGCATATTTGCTATATTTTCGCAAACCTATCTTTTTAGGTTTGGCGCCTAGTAACTAATTAAATTGCAACTCGCATACCTCCCTCTCATTCGTTGTTCTTTTTTTATTAAAATTTATCTAAATTAAACAGATGTTTTTCGCGTCTTTATGCTTGATCCGACATAAGGTCGTTAACCCCGATGCGCTAATCGCAATTACTTCGAGAGGAACAGCTGATCATTATAAATCAGCTTTCTTAAAAGTCGCCAAATTTTTATGCTAAAGGCTCCAATTGGCGCTCAGAGCGACCAATGAATGTAGGAGAGAGGGCAACAAGCGAATTTGGCAGAATAAGCGACGAGACGTCAGCAGCGCAGCGGTCAGTGCTTGCGCATTAACTACGGCAAGCGGTTCTACGTTGGAATTCGCGGAAAAACTCTTTTGAAATCGGCGGGAAAATCCCGGGGAAAATGGCAGTGTGCAAATCGGCGATCGTGACGACACTATAATTCGCCATATTTGATTTTTTTTTACTTTTTTCAAAGAAAATTTAAAAAAAAAAAAAATAGAGAAAATTTTAAATAATTTTTTTTTTATATTATTGTTAATACTGTGCTAATTTATGTAGCTTTTTAATTTATTTATTGCAACAATTTCTGTGGTTTTTGTTGGTGGATTTTGTTTTTATTATGCGTTGGTGGTGAACGAGAAATGCAAAGAAAAAAGAAATAATAAGAAAAAAAAAAGAGCAACATCAAAGAGTATAAGAAATTTTTAATAAGCGTACGGCAATGCATTCTCGCCTTCTCCCCCGCTTCCCTCTCTTAATAACTATCGCTCTTCTTTAAGCCGCTCATTCGTTTGCTTGTCGTGCGCATGATAATCGGGGTAAAAAATAAGAGATTTTAATATGAGCGCAAAGAAGTGAAGCTAAATTAAGAGTGTGATTGCGTTTATGTGTTTTATTTTCTTTTTGTTCTGTGCCAGCAACAACAACATATGCATTATATTACAGCATACGGAGTTCCCGAAAGCGCTTTTGGAGTTGTACCGGATTGTTAATACATGTAAGTGATCATGACTATGGTCATTGTAACCAGGGTTTGCCTTTACTACTCCATAGCAGCGGGAGCAGTACAAAAATTGCTATGCTATTGTTACTTGCTCTGACTTTGTTAGAGCAATAGCAGAGCACATAGCACAATATTCGAATAGTATATGATATGCTATGCTCCCTGCTATTTCTCGTATTGGAGCAGAGCAATAGCAGTAGCAAAAAAAAATCATCATATGCTATTTGTAGTTATAGCAATAGCAGAATTTTGGAGCACAAAAAGTAGCAGAGCAAACACATTTTTCGACTATAGCTATAGCTAGTTGCTCCCGTAGTTGCTACCGTAGTTATGACTATTATGTCAGAGCATTTGATTTAAATTTTATATAGGTATTGAGCCAAGATGTAAATAAAATCAATTTAAATATGCTAAAGTGAAAAAAAGTTTATATTCTTCCTTGCATAATTGAAATCCGCGAAGAAACTTTTTTCATAACTTTAATATTATAAGCAATTTGATAATTCGCAATAATTTTTGCGGAAAAGATTTATAAGTCGCTTTTGACTTTGGGCGTCTGTCTAGTGACCTTGCTAACTTTAATTACTATTAAAAGAAAAGGGACGTTAAGAAATGGTTTGCTTAGTTTATTGTAACACTATATAAAATTTAAATCAAATGCTCTGACATAATAGTCATAACTACGGTAGCAACTACGGGAGCAACTAAGGGAGCAACTACGGGAGCATATTGGAGAGCAACTATAAAAGCTACTACGATAGTAGTAAAACTATTGCTACGACTATAGCTATAGCTATAGTAAAAATTTGTTTGCTCTGCTACTTTTTGTGCTCCAAAATTCTGCTATTGCTATAACTACAAATAGCATATGATGTTTTTTTTTGCTACGGCTATTGCTCTGCTCCAATACGAGAAATAGCAGGGAGCATAGCATATCATATACTATTCGAATATTGTGCTATGTGCTCTGCTACTGCTCTATACAAAGTCGGAGCAGTAGCAATAGAAAAACTACAAAGCTACTGAGTAGCATAGCAAAATCAAACCCTGATTGTAACCTCTCTTAGTGCTGTGCAGAAAGAAGAAAGAAAGTAAGAGAACCTTCAGTTCAGTTACCTACTTAAAGTAACAGCTGTTTAGCTGCCGTGTTACAATTTACACTGTCCAACAAAACTTCAAATAATTTTCACATGCATTACAAATGTTAATTTTTCAAATTGAAATTCCTGCACTTCTAATTAGAAGTTTGTTAAAGTTAAATATTTTTCTTAAATTTTAATAATTATATTTCAATGCACGCAATTATTTTAATAATTTTAACTATCTTAATTATTTAATATTTTTATATTTATTTAAATTTTCTTATATGCTTATTTATTTATTGATTATATTATAATATTTATATTTTCTTTTATTTAATTATATCGTCGTCAGATTTGTATTTGGAAATCAGATTTTGTTTTCTGGGTTATACTTTGTTTAAAGAAATGGTATTTATAATATTTAATGTTTATGAAACGGTATAGCTGAAATTAATAATAATTGAGTTTTCTCATAAAGGGTCAAGTAAGGTGGAAATGAGTTAGATTAGAGCTTCAAGGCATTAAAGGGATCACTCTAAAAATGTTTTTTTTTAGCAACAACAGCTGCAGCTTAAGATTTTTTTTGGTGGCATCTTTATTCTTTTCTCTCTACTTGAGTATCTGTCTGTCTGTCCCTTCATCTGCGATATAGCTGTTAAGAGTATGGGTTTATGTTATTATTATCATGCACGTGAATTATTTATAAAATTATTTTAGTAGCGCTGTTCGCATAGGTTAAAGAGCGACAATTCCATAACCACCTCCCAAGCTCTAACCAACTTTGAAAAAAGCCGGATGCTAACATCAACAACATCAGCGAATTTATTTGTTCTTGGTTGCATGCTACAAAATAATTTTATTGGCGCCCAACTTCGAGGCTTCGACGGTCTCGCCGACCCAACAAATTCCCTTAATAGTTCTAATCACAATTAAAATTTGCCCTTTTCCCTCTTTTCTTTTCCACTGTTTGTAACAAGCCTGTGGTTGAGTTTAATTGCTTAAACTTGGCATTAAATCCCCAAGCAAAGATTGCTATAAGCAGATTGGCTGTGCCGGTTATCAAGGAATCTATGTTAGCTTCTAACTAGCTCCATAGCCAGATAACCAAAACGGCATAGTGTTGTTTCTTCAGTGTCAATGTCTAGGCGGCAGATCTATTGGTTGATTGTAGAGTTTTATGGAGAAATCTGTAGCTTTTTCTCAATAGAATAATTCTGCAGTTTTGCATTTTCACCCTTAGTTGACCAAGTGAGTTTGGTTACTTTCAGAATAAGTGCAAATGCTGGTCAATAGAAAAATTTTCTCAATTTCACTTTAGATACTCAACTGTCTCTTTACTTCTCCAAAATATTCAGTTGATTGCTTTTAATTTTTAGATAAGACTATTAGGTATCAAACTGAAAGTCTTCAAAAAAAGAAGCAATTAACTTAATAGATTCTTAAATCTCTTCTATTTTTTTCATAAAAATTTAATAAAGAAGCCACCGAATTAAGAAGCTATCTCTATTTACATTTTCGAAGCTTTTGCATGACCCTAATTTATTTATGAATTGATTTTTTTATTGTTTTGAATTTTCTTTGTCCAAAGCACTTATTTCATATATAATTATCTAATAGATAGTAGTGAATTGTTTGTCGTATGTTAAATAATGGCCGTCTCTCGTAGTACAGAGTACCTTAGAGCCATAGACAGCGAAAATCTTTTTGTTTTATATGCAGCAACTCAATTGAGACGTCGATACAAGCACTGAATCTTAGTTGTTGTCATACGTTTCACAAAGCTTGCTTCAGTTTACCAGGAGTTAACAAGAAAGTGTGTCCAGTTTGTAGAATAGCTGTTGATCAAACACGGCTAACTAGCTTGGGTATTGTAGGTACATCTACATCCGAACCCCATACCCATCCCCATAATACTAGACATCTAAGAAATCTTCTAAGGAAGCTAGCAACATTATGGCGTCCACAAGTAGAGAAGGAACATCTGCAACTGCAGATACAGATGCATCCACTAGTGGTAGCTCTAATCTATTGGCGGCAGACATTCAAAGAGTCATGACTCAGGCTGTAGCAGATGCCATGGCAGCTGCAACGATTAGACAAACCGAGCTTCTGACTCAAGCTTCTCTTACTCAATCTGAGTTGTTAGCTCGATCAATTGAAATGGGTTTCCAGAGACTTTCGTTAGGAATTGGCAACAATAACTTTCATCATGCGGAAAGTCAAAGGTTACCAGCTAATGACCTCCAACCAACCAAACGTAGGTTTTGGCTCTAATCCCGCTGCAACACCTAATTTATCGCATACTGGATCTAGTAGCAGTAGGTTAACTGATTTAAGGCCAGACAGGATTAGTCAAATCGTAAACAATTGGAAGTTGAAGTATAGTGGAAAGTCAACATTATCTATTGATGGTTTTATTTATAGAGTGGAGGCATTAACTAAGCAAACTTTGGATGGCAACCTGGATCTTTTGGCACGTTATGTTAGTAATCTTTTTGAAGGCAGTGCTGCTGAGTGGTCTTGGCGCTATCACAAAAGTGTTTCCACAGTTCAGTGGTCAGAATTAAGCAAAGCTTTAAAACTACAATTCAAAGATAATAGAACTGACCATGATACGAGGGTGGGCTGATAAATAGTCGGCCTACCAAAAAAAACACGGTTTTTTTTTTATTTTTATTTTTTATTTTTCAACATAATCTCCTTTTAGACGTATGCACTTAGTCCAACGGTCCTCCAATTTTTTTATACCTTCCATAAAATATGACTGGTCCAGGTCCTCAAAATAGGCGTTTGTTTCACAGATCACCTGTTCATTCGACTGAAATTTCTTTCCACCAAGCCATTTCTTTAAGTTTGGAAATAGATAATAGTCACATGGTGCTAAATCTGGAGAATAGGGGGGATGTGGAAGAATTTCATAGTGTAGTTCACACAATTTCATCATGGCAACAACGCTCTTGTGAGCCGGAGCGTTGTCCTGGTGAAACAGAACTTTTTTCTTCGCCATGTGCGGCCTTTTTTTCTTTAGTTCTGAATCGAACTGTCCCAAAAGGTTAGAATAGTATTCTCCATTAATTGTTCTGCCTTTTTCTAGATAATCCACATGAATTACGCCTCGGGCATCCCAGAAAACCGTTGCCATTACCTTGTTGGCCGACAAACCAATCTTTGCCTTTTTCGGCGCCGTTTCTCCGGTTGAAATCCACTGCTTTGACTGTTCCTTGCTTTCTGGTGTATGGTGATGTATTCAAGTTTCGTCGACAGTCACAAAACGACGCAAAAATTCATTCTTATTTGCGTTTAACAATGCCAAACTCTCCTTCGCAATGACCAAGCGGTTGCGTTTGTGTTCCGCTGAGAGCAATCGCGGCACCCACCTTGACGAAAGCTTACTCATATTTAAATATTCGTGTAAGACGTTTCCAACACGTTCACGAGAAATGTTTAGGGCCTTAGCAATCTCTCTCAGCTTTATTCGGCGATCATCCAATATCATTCCGTGGACTTTATCTACCATTTCTGGGGTTGTCACCTCTCTGGGACGTCCCGGACGGTCCTCGTCAAAAATGCTTGTCCGCCCGCGCCTATACTCAGCAGTCCAATATTTAATGGTCGAAATCGATGGAGCTGATTCCCCATAAACTTCGATTAACTCATTTTTTATTTCATCGTTGGATTTCTTTTTTAAAAACAGAAATCTAATGACAGCTCGATATTCTATTTTACTCATTTTGGGGACAATGCAAAAGTGACCATGCTAAAACTCCCGCCAAAATTACCAGTGTTGAGAAAAACGCCTAAAACTTTTTCAGCAATCAGCCGATAGAAAACACTAATCGAATAAAATATTTATGGGTTGTTTAAGATGTTTTTTTTTGGTAAGGCCGATTACTTATCAGCCCGCCCTCGTAGATTGTTATCCATGTATCAGCGAAAGCAAAGGTCAAGGGAGAACTTTGATGAATTTCATCAAATCATGGCGGCAATGGCAGATCAGTTATCCGTTCCATTGTCGGAAATTTCATTGTTAAATGTAATAAAATCAAATCTTCTTCCCGAGATTCAACAGGAAATTTAACATGTGAGGGTTGATAGTTTATCTGACTTGCGGCATGTAGTACGTACTCGAGAGATATTTTTAAATAAACTCTCGCGTCCTCCGATGGCAACTCCGCGGGCAGCACCCAGGCGTCACATTAATGAGATTGCCATTCAATCCGATAAGGAGGCAGAAGAGGATCCCTCAATTGCCCCGGAAATAGAAGCAATCACCTTGACGTGTTGGAACTGTGGCATAGTAGGGCATGAATCAAGATTGCCTAGCGTCGAGTATTTTGTTATGGTTGCGGAAAACCAGATACGTATAAGCCAAGCTGCAAAAGATGCAACGTATCAAAAAACTCGATAGCTCGTGCGCCTTCGTTCGGTTAGAAGATTCAACAGCAGTTCAAGTTGATAAAAATTTTATAAGCCCAGATTTAGAAAATACCAATACCGACATTCCCACTGGCTATAATCAGGTACCGTTTCACTTCAGTTCGCGTCGCAAAAATTACAACAAAAGTCGCAAAGCTGAAAAGCAAATGTTGTTGTCAGCATACGACATACGACAATATGCAGAGGTGTCTCTTTTAGATAGGAAGCTCAGTGGAATGATGGACACTGGCGCATCCATAAGTTGCATTGGTGGTGATTTTGTGGATAAAATTCCATATAAGCCTTTAGACACAACAGTGCGCACGGCAGATGGAAAGTCACAGAATATTATTGGAAAGATATTAACTAAAATAGAATTTAATGACTAGATTTAGTCCCTTACATTTTACAATGTCCCGTCTCTTTCTCAAAATTTATACCTAGGCATAGACTTTTGATATTCATTCAAATTGCTGCCATCTCATGTGGTACCAAAAAAGTTATGTTTAGCTACCTAAGAGTTGAATGACTAAAATGCCAGGCCCTTGACTGATGTAACAAGAGCTAGATCGAATGCTTGCCCTGGGGGTGATTGAAGAATCCTCTAGCGCTTGGTCATCACCTATGGTTAAGGTTCGCAAGCCTGGCAAAGTTAGACCTTGCTTGGATAGCAGATAACTGTGCCACTGATAGATGGAATTTTAAGTAGGCTTCCCAAAGCTGAGTTTATCAGTAGTTTGGTCTCTCGAACGCACCTCAAACCATGTCAAAATTAATGGACAAGGTGATTCCACCTCATCTTAGAAATTAAGTTTTTATATATCTCGATGATCTGCTTATTATATCTTCTACCTTTAAAGGACATTTGAAGGTTCTCAGGGAAATAGCAAATCAATTTAGTAAAGCAGGCCTTACAATAAACGTAGAGAAGCCTTTTTACATCCACTGTGACGCAAGCAAAACAGGAGTGGGAGGCGTATTGATGCAGATAGACGATGATGGCAACGAAGTGCCCATATCTTTCATGTCAAGAAAACTAAACAAGGCTCAGAGAGCATATTCTGTGACAGAGAAAGAGTGTTATAAGCATAAGCATTCAAAAATTTAGGGCGTATATTGAAGGACAAGACATTACAATTAGTACGGATCATGCGTTAATGTCACAATCAGATCTTAGATCCCGATTAGCACGATGGTCGCTAAAACTTCAGGGATTTTCTTTTAAAATACAGAATCGTAAAGGAAGCCAATATATTGTGCCAGATGCATTGTCCAGAACCCACACAGAAGATCTCTCTTCGATTGATTCAGAACATTTTGTGGATACTAACTCAGATTGTTTCATAGACGAGGAGTACAGATTATTGCTAGAACAGGTGCAAAAAAATCAGATTAATTTCCAGACGTTAAAGTATTGGACAATTTTGTTTATCGACGTACAGAGCATGCTGCTGGGGAAAAAGTGGCTGACGATGCTGCTTGGAAATTATGGTTACCAAAATCTATCATCCCTAAGGCCCTGTCCGCTGCTCATGATCATCCATTGTCTTCTCATGGGGGAATAAATAAAACAATTGAGCGTTTAAGGCGACATTATTTCTGGCCAAATCTAGTACCCGACGTTAAGGCTTATATAAACTCCTGCGATATTTGCAAGGCGACATAGCACTCCAATCAGATTTCGAGACCCCCATTGGGAAAATCGAGTGAGTCTCAGCGATTTTTCCAAATACTTTTTATCGACTTTCTCGGCCCATATCCTCATTCACAGATAGGAAATATTGGCATATTTATTGTTGTAGATCAACTCACAAAATTTGCATTTTTAAAACCAGTGAAGAAAATGGGAGTGGCAGATATTTTAGGATTTCTAGAGGAGGATTTATTTCATTGTTTTGATGTACCGGAAACTATACTTTCCGACATCGAAGTACAATTTAAATCTCGAGCATTCAATGAAATGATGGATAGATATTCTGTTCATCACGCGTATTCAGCTTTGTATGGTCCTCAAGGAAATCCCTCTGAAAGAGTGAACCGTTCTGTCATTGCCGCTATTAGATCTTTTGTGGATACCAATCAAAATAATTGTGATAAACAATTGAGTAGCATATGTTGCTCCTTGCGTTCAAGTTTGGATACAGCCACAAATTCTACTCCTTATAGGCTCGCCTTTGAGCAACACATGGTGACTAGTGGTGTCTCTTATAAGCAACTGCGCGACGCTAATATGTTGGAGGATAGATTGGTTCAATTTAATAGAGATGATTCAATGGAAATTTTAAGAAAAAGGGCTCTTGAGGTGATGCGACAACAACATGAGAGAAATGAGGGAAATTATAATCTATGTAGTCGAGAGGTATCATTTCGAGTCGGACTGGAAATATATAGAAAGAACTTCTGTCAAAGCAGCTTTGCAAAAGGATTCTGTGCAAAACTAGCTCCAGCTTATATTAAAGCTAGAGTTCGAAAGAAGTTAGGCAACTGTTACTATGAACTAGAAGATATGCAAGGAAAATACGATGGCAAATACCATTTTAAAGATTTAAAACAGTAACATACTAGATTGGCCGTTTCAGCTGTGATCACCCTTTCCGTATCCTTTTAGATCCGTAAAGTGCGATCTTAGTGGGGGGGTTTTGTAAGGTGCTGCAACGGCTTTTATTTGCTCAGCCTGAAACTATGCCTCATAATTTGTATTGCATTTAAAAATAATTTTTAGACCCCGTACTTAAAAAAAGTTCAGGGGTCTATTGGGTTTGTTTTAACGAAAATGTGCGTAACAGGCAGAAGGAGGCGTGGCAGACCCCATAAAGTATATATATTCTTGATCAGCATCAATAGCCGAGTCGATATAGCAATGTCCGTCTGTCCTGACGTCCTGCTGTCCTGACGTCTGTATGAACATCTAGATCTCAGAGACTATAAGAGCTAAAGACACCAAGATTGGTATGTAGGTTCCTTTATATTGCAAGCAGATCAAGTTTGTTTCAGAACTCGGCCACGCCCTCTTTACCAGTCGAGTCGATTGAGCCATGTCCGTCTGTCTGTCCGTCTGTCTGTCTGTCCGTCTGTTTGAACGCGTCGATCTCAGAAACCATAAGAGCTAGAGACTTCATACTTGGTATGTATGTTTCTGGATACCGTACGCAGATCAAGTTTGTTTTTATTTTTGGATCGGACAAATATATCATATAGCTGCCATTGGAACGATACATCGAAAATGAAGTTTTTGTATGAAAAGCTTCTTTAATTTTTGAGATATCTCAACCAATCTCACACGATATATATTTGGGGTGGTATTATACATCCTGACCAAATTTGGTCCAAATCGGCCCACTATATCATATAGCTGTCATACAGCCGCTCTGCCGAAAATCAAGTTTTAGTATGAAAAAGTTTTTTGTTTTTTTGAGATATCTTAACCAAACTGCTAGAATGTGCATTTATGTTGGTTTTGTACATTCTGACCAGATTTGGTTCAAATCGGTTACATATATCATATAGCTGCCATAAGAATAATTGGTCGAAAATCAACATTTATAAAAGAGTACCTGTGCTCAGGGTATCCTACTGTCGAGCGTGCTCGACTGTAGCCGCACCTCACCGCGAGCGAAGCGAGTAGGGGGCGGAGCCCCCTTGTTTGCGCGTTGTCTTCGAGTGATTTTTATACCCTGAGCCCATTGAAAATGGGCAAAAAAGGGTATAATGCGTTTGGCAGAATGTATGTAACAGGCAGAAGGGGGAGTGGCAGACCCCCAAAAGTATATATATTCTTGATCAGGATCAACAGTCGAGTCGATTTAGCCATGTCCGTCTGTCTGTCCGTCTGTTTGAACGCGTCGATCTCAGAAACCCTAAGAGCCAGAGACTTCATACTTGGTATGTAGGTTCCTGGATACCGTACGCAGATCAAGTTTGTTTTTATTTTTGGATCGGACAACTATATCATATAGCTGCCATAGGAACGATAAATCGAAAATGAAGATTTTGTATGAAAAGCTTCTTTAATTTTTGAGATATCTCAACCAATCTCACACGATATATATTTGAGGCGGTATTATACACCCTGACTAAATTTGGTCCGAATCGGCCCACTATATCATATAGCTGTCATACAGACGCTCCGCCGAAAATCAAGTTTTAGTATGAAAAAGTTTTTTGTTTTTTGAGATATCGTAACCAAACTGATAGAATATTCATCTGGGCTGGCATTAAACATCCTGACCAAGTTTGGTCCAAATCGGCCCACTATATCATATAGCTGTCATACAGACGCTCTGCCGAAAATCAAGTTTTAGTGAGAAAAAGTTTTTTGTTTTTTGAGATATCTTAACCACACTGATAGAATATGCATTTATGTTGGTTTTGTCCATTCTGGCCAGATTTGGTTCAAATCGGTTCCATACATCATATAGCTGCCATAGGAATAATTGGTCGAAAATCAGCAATTATAAAAGGGGGCCTGGGCTCAGGGTATCCTACTGTCGAGCGTGCTCGACTGTAGCCGCACCTCACCGCGAGCGAAGCAAACAGAGGGCGGAGCCCCCTTGTTTTGAAATTGACTTTGAGATTTAACGAGTGTAACTTAATTAGATAAATGGTGCGACTAGTGTTCATAAATAATGTTTAACAGAAGACCCTAGGAAGGTTAAGTTTATTTTACATATTATTTAATTTTTAGCTGTGGCTGCTTTTGGATAGTAAGTACGGGGTCTCCGACAGTCGAGTATGCTCGACTGTAGCACCGTCCGTTTAGTTTTTTGTTGAGTGCGAAAAGAATTTGTGTTTTTTTTTTTTGGCATATTTGCTATATTTTCGCAAACCTATCTTTTTAGGTTTGGCGCCTAGTAACTAATTAAATCCCACAAAAAAAACCTCTACACGAGGTAAAAGTCTAGTGACGAAAGCAAATTTTTAGCTCCAAAATTTCTGATATCCAATTGTGTGACGAGCAAAATTCAGTTTATTATAAAAACTTTAAATAAAAATAAAAATTATTAAAAAAAAAAAAAAAAACACGAAATTTGGCATTGTGCACTGTGCTCAAAAAGGGCGAGCTTCTTTGTACATAAAAATTACTTTTTGCACAGTGCCGAATACCAATTTTCGTGTATTTTTTTTTTTTTAATTATTTTTATTTTTATTTAAAGTTTTTATAATAAACTGAATTTTGCTCGTCACACAATTGGATATCAGAAATTTTGGAGCTAAAAATTGCTTTCGTCACTAGACTTTTACCTCGTGTAGAGGTTTTTTTTGTGGGATATCAGAAATTTTTGCAATTGCTTTTGCTTTTGACATTTTAACTTTATCATAAATGCAGGGAGATAGTAAAAAATATAGCTAAGAGACTCCGCCCCTGCTTGCTTCGCTCGCGTTACTACTGTCTACTTTTCATACTAAGACTTTTCGCCCGATCGGTCCTATGTTAGCTATATGATATAGTGGTTTGATTACCGGTTACCAATTTCGGTCAGGATGTATAAAACTAACTTAATCATATAATGCATATTCTATCAATTTGGTTAAAATATCTCATAAATCAAAAAAGTTTTTCATACCAAAACCTAATTTTGACCAGATCGGTCCTATGACAGCTATATGATATAGCGGTCCGATATGAACCAATTTCGGTCAGGATGTATAAAACTAACTTAAATGCATATTCTATCAATTTGGTTTAAATATCTCGTAAAACAAAAAAGTTTTTCATACTAAAACCTAATTTTGATCCGATCGGTCCTATGACAGCTATATGATATAGTGGTCCGATTTGAACCAACTTTGGTCAGGATATATAAAACAATGTAAAATGCGTATTTTATCAGTTTGGTTGAGATATCTCATAAAACCAAAAAGTTTTTAGTACTAAAACGTAATTTTCGAACTAAAACGTGATTTTCGACCGATGGAAAAATATATATATTCAGTTAACAGGCAATATCTTCCAAACCCCTCAACCAAAATTTATGTGTTATATACCAAAAAACGCAGAATTGTATGTACTACAATATACATAAATTTAATAAAAATCGTTAGAGCCGTTTTGTCAGAAATCGCCAAAATATAAGCTAAAAAACCTTATTTCACCTGTAAAATGTTACCTGAGTACTTTATAAAAAAATGTCACCTTTCCAATGATATATAGGACATATCTGTAGCTTCTATGGTTTGCAAACTAATGGGGTTTCAATTTTAGCGGGAAAAAGCGTTTTCCCGCTAAACCAGCGGGAAATTCAAAAAGTCGTAGAACAAACATTTCTATATTTTTGAAAAAAAACAAATCCTCATCATTACATCTAAGCTTTTTTAGCGCTTTGATACGCGCAAACGAACCGACAAACAAACTGACTTTTCATCTTAATTTGAAAAGTCCACTAAAAATTTCAAATTTTATTATCTTTCGAACCAGTTATCGGATTTGGGTGATTTGGGTATCAATCGACGCGTATTTTTGATTAGAATTTTTTAAAAATAAAAAATTTTACAAAAAGGCCCCAACGGCCCCATTAGCTGCGATCGTTTAAATTTTTCCCCTCCCACTTACACCCCCGTATCTCATGAACCAGGTGTGCTAGCAAAAGTGTTAGTACGCCATTTTGTAAGTTAGGTCTAATCCTTTCGATCGGTATATAACTCGATCTGATCGGACAGTCGTAGCAAATTTTCTAAATTAGCTGTATATATTGCTAGTCGCCTTTCGCACCCTTCGTGCTGCTTTTGTCACTAGAGCGAACTGCCGTTCGCAGTGATTGCAACTCGCATACCTCCCTCTCATTCGTTGTTCTTTTTTTATTAAAATTTATCTAAATTAAACAGATGTTTTGAGCGCTCTTTATGCTTGATCCGACATAAGGTCGTTAACCCCGATGCGCTAATCGCAATTACTTCGAGAGGAACAGCTGATCATTATAAATCAGCTCTCTTAAAAGTCGCCAAATTTTTATGCTAAAGACTCCAAGTGGCGCTCAGAGCGACCAATGAATGTAGGAGGGAGGGCAACAAGCGAATTTGGCAGAATAAGCGACAAGACATCAGCAGCGCAGCGATCAGTGCTTGCGCATTAACTACGGCAAGCGGTTCTACGTTGGAATTCGCGGAAAAACTCTTTTGAAATCGGCGGGAAAATCCCGGGGAAAATGGCAGTGTGCAAATCGGCGATCGTGACGACACTATAATTCGCCATATTTGATTTTTTTTTACTTTTATCAAAGAAAATTTAAAAAAAAAAAAAATAGAGAAAATTTTAAATAATTTTTTTTTTAAATTATTGTTAATACTGTGCTAATTTGTGTAGCTTTTTAATTTATTTATTTCAACAATTCCTGTGGTTTTTGTTGGTGGATTTTGTTTTTATTATGCGTTGGTGGTGAACGAGAAATGCAAAGACAAAAGAAATAATAAGAAAAAAAAAAGAGCAACATCAAAGAGTATAAGAAATTTTTAATAAGCGTACGGCAATGCATTCTCGCCTTCTCCCCCGCACCCCTCTCTTAATAACTATCGCACTTCTTTAAGCCGCTCATTCGTTTGCTTGTCGTGCGCATGATAAACGGGGTAAAAAATAAGAGATTTTAATATGAGCGCAAAGAAGTGAAGCTAAATTAAGAGTGTGATTGCGTTTGTGTGTTTTATTTTCTTTTTGTTCTGTGCCAGCAACAACAACATATGCATTTTATTACAGCGTACGGAGTTCCCGAAAGCGCTTTTGGAGTTCGACCGGATTGTTAATGCATATCAGTGATCATGACTATGGTCATTGTAACCTCCTTTAGTGCTGTGCAGAAAGAAGAAAGAAAGTAAGAGAACCTTCAGTTCAGTTACCTATTTAAAGTAACAGCTGTTTAGCTGCCGTGTTACAATTTACACTGTCCAACAAAACTTCAAATAATTTTCACATGCATTACAAATGTTAATTTTTCAAATAAAAAATCCAGGCACTTTTAATTAGAAGTTTGTTAAAATTAAATATTTTTCTTAAATTTTAATAATTATATTTCAATGCACGCAATTATTTTAATAATTTTAACTATCTTAATTATTTAATATTTTTATATTTATTTAAATTTTCTTATATGCTTATTTATTTATTGATTATATTATAATATTTATATTTTCTTTTATTTAATTATATCGTCGTCAGATTTGTATTTGGAAATCAGATTTTGTTTTATGGGTTATACTTTGTTTAAAGAAATTTTATTTATAATATTTAATGTTTATTAATCGTTATAGCTGAAATTAATAATAATTGAGTTTTATCATAAAGGGTCATGTAAGGTGGAAATGAGTTAGATTAGAGCTTCAAGGCATTAAAGGGATCACTCTAAAAATGTTTTTTTTTTGCAACAACAGCTGCAGTATAAGTTTTTTTTTGGTGGCAACTTTATTCTTTTCTCTCTACTTGAGTATCTGTCTGTCTGTCCCTTCATCTGCGATATAGCTGTTAAGAGAATGGGTTTTTGTTATTATTATCATGCACGTGAATTATTTATCACTGCGAACGGCAGTTCGCTCTAGTGACGAAAGCAGCACGAAGGGTGCGAAAGGCGACTAGCAATATATACAGCTAATTTGGAAAATTTGCTACGACTGTCCGATCAGATCGACTTATATACCGATCGAAAGGTTTAGACCTAACTTACAAAATGGCGTACTAAAACTTTTGCTAGCACACCTGGTTCATGAGATAAGGGGGTGTAAGTGGGAGGGAAAAAATTTAAATAATTGCAGCTAATGGGGTCGTTGGGGCTTTTTGTTAAAATATTTTCTTTTATAAAAATTCTTATTAAAAATACGCGTCGATTGATACCCCGATCACCCAAATCCGATAACTGGTTCAAAAGATAATCAAATTTAAAATTTTTAGTGGACTTCTCAAAATGAGATGAAAAGTCAGTTTGTTTGTCGGTTCGTTTGCGCGTATCAAAGCGCTAAAAAAGCTTAGATGTAATGATAAGGATTTGTTTCTTTTCAAAAATATAGAAATGTTTGTTCTACGACTTTTTGAATTTCCCGCTAGTTTAGCGGGAAAACGCTATTTCCCGCTAAAATTCAAACCCCAATAGTTTGCAAACCATAGAAGCTACATCTATGTCCTATATATCATTGGAAAGGTTAGTTTGAAGGCTTTTTGGCGCACCTTCAAACTTTTTTTCTAAAGTACTCAGGTAACATTTTACAGGTAAAATAAAGTTTTTTAACTTATATTTAGGCGATTTTTGACAAAACGGCTCTAACGATTTTTATTAAATTGATGTATGTTTTAGTACGTAAATTTCTGCGTTTTTTGGTATATAAAACACAAATTTTGGTTGAGGGGTTTGGAAGATATTGCCTGTCAACTGAATATATATATTTTTCCATCGGTCGAAAATCACGTTTTAGTTCGAAAATCACGTTTTAGTACTAAAAACTTTTTGGTTTTATGAGATATCTCAACCAAACTGATAAAATACGCATTTTACATTGTTTTATATATCCTGACCGAAATTGGTTCATATCGGACCGCTATATCATATAGCTGTCATAGGACCGATCTGGTCAAAATTAGGTTTTAGTATGAATATGCATTTAAGTTAGTTTTATACATCCTGACCGAAATTTGTAACCGGTAATCAAACCACTATATCATATAGCTAACATAGGACCGATCGGGCGAAAAGTCTTAGTATGAAAAGTAGACAGTAGTAACGCGAGCGAAGCAAACAGGGGCGGAGTCTCTTAGCTATATTTTTTACTATCTCCCTGCATTTATGATAAAGTTAAAATGTCAAAAGCAAAAGCAATTTCAAAAATTTCTGATATCCCACAAAAAAAACCTCTACACGAGGTAAAAGTCTAGTGACGAAAGCAATTTTTAGCTCCAAAATTTCTGATATCCAATTGTGTGACGAGCTAAATTCAGTTTATTATAAAAACTTTAAATAATAAAAATAAAAAAATTATTAAAAAAAAAAAAAAACACGAAAATTGGTATTCGGCACTGTGCAAAAAGTAATTTTTATGTACAAAGAAGCTCTCCTTTTTTGAGCACAGTGCACAATGCCAATTTTCGTGTTTTTTTTTTTTTTAATAATTTTTATTTTTATTATTTAAAGTTTTTATAATAAACTGAATTTAGCTCGTCACACAATTGGATATCAGAAATTTTGGAGCTAAAAATTGCTTTCGTCACTAGACTTTTACCTCGTGTAGAGGTTTTTTATGTGGTAAAATTATTTTAGTAGCGCTGTTCGCATAGGTTAAAGAGCGACAATTCCATAACCACCTCCCAATCTCTAACCGACTTGGAAAATAGCCGGATGGTAACACGTGCGACATTCTAAACCTTCCCAACATCAGCGAATTTATTTGTTCTTGGTTGCATGCTACAATTTGAAACCGTTCAAGAACAAATTAACAAATTATTTGAAGACCTGGTAACTTGGAAGAACACAGAACATATGGTATTAGACTTTCAAATATCAACTTCACAATTAATGATGATAATCGAGGACTGCGAAAAAGGCCAATTCTCAATAGTAGCTGTTCTAAATCATGGTCGAATAAATCCACAATTAGTGAACCCCGAACAACTAATGAAAGAAGTTCACACAATTAAGGGAAAATTAAACCAAAAACTTAAATTACCTGGGGACGACAGAGGCACAACTAAAAAAGAAATTTACAGCTTAATAGAAGCTAAAGCAGTAATGGTTGATAGGAAACTAGTGGTAAACGCGGAAATGCCACTATTTAACCACACATCTATAATATATAAGCTAATACCAGTCCCATTTATAAAACACGATAGAACAATAATTGCTCAAATTAAAGACGAGTTTATGGTCTACAATTTTAATCTAGACGCATATGTTTTATTAGGAAACTCAGAACTCAATAAATGTTTAAGGAGAAGTGATAATCACATACTTTGCAAGGGCAATTAACCATGGAACATAGCTACTGACAATTCTTGCGAAATGTCAGCCCTTAAAAGAACAAGCATACCAGATTGTGAATTTGAGCAAACTTCATCTCAGAACGTTTGAACAGTTTTAAATACACCAAACACATGGTTATATAAGGTGATTGATAATAAGGTTTTAGAAGTAAACTGTGGAAACCTGCAGGGAGATGTTATAAAGATACCTACTCAGGGGGCTTTAAAATTACCAGAGAATTGCACAGCTAGACATGAAACAAAATTAATGTTAGCAGCTAGCGAATTAAGATCAAGAGATTCAATTCAAAGTCAAGCTTTTCCCATTACAAAACTAGTAGACTGGGTAAAATTAGATGATATAGTTCCCCTAGCCAAAATAATGATAAATAACACAAATGACATAACATATTTAAAAAAATTAATTGATGATCATAAAATAAAAAGCGTTTTCCCGCTAAACTAGCGGGAAATTCAAAAAGTCGTAGAACAAACATTTCTATATTTTTGAAAAGAAACAAATCCTCATCATTACATCTAAGCTTTTTTAGCGCTTTGATACGCGCAAACGAACCGACAAACAAACTGACTTTTCATCTTAATTTGAAAAAACCACTAAAAATTTCTAATTTTATTATCTTTCGAACCAGTTATCGGATTTGGGTGATTTGGGTATCAATCGACGCGTATTTTTGATTAGAATTTTTTAAAAATAAAAAATTTTACAAAAAGGCCCCAACGGCCCCATTAGCTGCGATCGTTTAAATTTTTCCCCTCCCACTTACACCCCCGTATCTCATGAACCAGGTGTGCTAGCAAAAGTGTTAGTACGCCATTTTGTAAGTTAGGTCTAATCCTTTCGATCGGTATATAACTCGATCTGATCGGACAGTCGTAGCAAATTTTCTAAATTAGCTGTATATATTGCTAGTCGCCTTTCGCACCCTTCGTGCTGCTTTTGTCACTAGAGCGAACTGCCGTTCGCAGTGATTGCAACTCGCATACCTCCCTCTCATTCGTTGTTCTTTTTTTTTATTAAAATTTATCTAAATTAAACAGATGTTTTGCGCGCTCTTTATGCTTGATCCGACATTAGGTCGTTAACCCCGATGCGCTAATCGCAATTACTTCGAGAGGAACAGCTGATCATTATAAATCAGCTCTCTTAAAAGTCGCCAAATTTTTATGCTAAAGACTCCAAGTGGCGCTCAGAGCGACCAATGAATGTAGGAGGGAGGGCAACAAGCGAATTTGGCAGAATAAGCGACGAGACATCAGCAGCGCAGCGATCAGTGCTTGCGCATTAACTACGGCAAGCGGTTCTACGTTGGAATTCGCGGAAAAACTCTTTTGAAATCGGCGGGAAAATCCCGGGGAAAATGGCAGTGTGCAAATCGGCGATCGTGACGACACTATAATTCGCCGTATTTGATTTTTTTTTACTTTTTTCAAAGAAAATTTAAAAAAAAAAAAAATAGAGAAAATTTTAAATAATTTTTTTTTAAATTATTGTTAATACTGTGCTAATTTGTGTAGCTTTTTAATTTATTTATTTCAACAATTCCTGTGGTTTTTGTTGGTGGATTTTGTTTTTATTATGCGTTGGTGGTGAACGAGAAATGCAAAGACAAAAGAAATAATAAGAAAAAAAAAAAACAAAACCAACATCAAAGAGTATAAGAAATTTTTAATAAGCGTACGGCAATGCATTCTCGCCTTCTCCCCCGCACCCCTCTCTTAATAACTATCGCTCTTCTTTAAGCCGCTCATTCGTTTGCTTGTCGTGCGCATGATAAACGGGGTAAAAAATAAGAGATTTTAATATGAGCGCAAAGAAGTGAAGCTAAATTAAGAGTGTGATTGCGTTTGTGTGTTTTATTTTCTTTTTGTTCTGTGCCAGCAACAACAACATATGCATTTTATTACAGCGTACGGAGTTCCTGAAAGCGCTTTTGGAGTTCGACCGGATTGTTAATGCATATCAGTGATCATGACTATGGTCATTGTAACCTCCTTTAGTGCTGTGCAGAAAGAAGAAAGAAAGTAAGAGAACCTTCAGTTCAGTTACCTATTTAAAGTAACAGCTGTTTAGCTGCCGTGTTACAATTTACACTGTCCAACAAAACTTCAAATAATTTTCACATGCATTACAAATGTTAATTTTTCAAATAAAAAATCCAGGCACTTTTAATTAGAAGTTTGTTAAAATTAAATATTTTTCTTAAATTTTAATAATTATATTTCAATGCACGCAATTATTTTAATAATTTTAACTATCTTAATTATTTAATATTTTTATATTTATTTAAATTTTCTTATATGCTTATTTATTTATTGATTATATTATAATATTTATATTTTCTTTTATTTAATTATATCGTCGTCAGATTTGTATTTGGAAATCAGATTTTGTTTTATGGGTTGTTAGTGAACCCCGAACAACTAATGAAAGAAGAAATTTTATTTATAATATTTAATGTTTATTAATCGTTATAGCTGAAATTAATAATAATTGAGTTTTATCATAAAGGGTCATGTAAGGTGGAAATGAGTTAGATTAGAGCTTCAAGGCATTAAAGGGATCACTCTAAAAATGTTTTTTTTTTGCAACAACAGCTGCAGTATAAGTTTTTTTTTGGTGGCAACTTTATTCTTTTCTCTCTACTTGAGTATCTGTCTGTCTGTCCCTTCATCTGCGATATAGCTGTTAAGAGAATGGGTTTTTGTTATTATTATCATGCACGTGAATTATTTATAAAATTATTTTAGTAGCGCTGTTCGCATAGGTTAAAGAGCGACAATTCCATAACCACCTCCCAATCTCTAACCGACTTGGAAAATAGCCGGATGGTAACACGTGCGACATTCTAAACCTTCCCAACATCAGCGAATTTATTTGTTCTTGGTTGCATGCTACAATTTGAAACCGTTCAAGAACAAATTAACAAATTATTTGAAGACCTGGTAACTTGGAAGAACACAGAACATATGGTATTAGACTTTCAAATATCAACTTCACAATTAATGATGATAATCGAGGACTGCGAAAAAGGCCAATTCTCAATAGTAGCTGTTCTAAATCATGGTCGAATAAATCCACAATTAGTGAACCCCGAACAACTAATGAAAGAAGTTAACACAATTAAGGGAAAATTAAACCAAAAACTTAAATTACCTGGGGACGACAGAGGCACAACTATAAAAGAAATTTACAGCTTAATAGAAGCTAAAGCAGTAATGGTTGATAGGAAACTAGTGGTAAACGCGGAAATGCCACTATTTAACTACACATCTATAATATATAAGCTAATACCAGTCCCATTTATAAAACACGATAGAACAATAATTGCTCAAATTAAAGACGAGTTTATGGTCTACAATTTTAATCTAGACGCATATGTTTTATTAGGAAACTCAGAACTCAATAAATGTTTAAGGAGAAGTGATAATCACATACTTTGCAAGGGCAATTAACCATGGAACATAGCTACTGACAATTCTTGCGAAATGTCAGCCCTTAAAAGAACAAGCATACCAGATTGTGAATTTGAGCAAACTTCATCTCAGAACGTTTGAACAGTTTTAAATACACCAAACACATGGTTATATAAGGTGTTTGATAATAAGGTTTTAGAAGTAAACTGTGGAAACCTGCAGGGAGATGTTATAAAGTTACCTACTCAGGGGGCTTTAAAATTACCAGAGAATTGCACAGCTAGACATGAAACAAAATTAATGTTAGCAGCTAACGAATTAAGATCAAGAGATTCAATTCAAAGTCAAGCTTTTCCCATTACAAAACTAGTAGACTAGGTAAAATTAGATGATATAGTTCCCCTAGCCAAAATAATGATAAATAACACAAATGACATAACATATTTAAAAAAATTAATTGATGATCATAAAATAAAAGGCATTAACCTAAATGGTCTACACTTTCATAGCTTAAGTGAGCATTCAAATCTAATATTAATTATGATTATTATAACTATTGTATTACTCATAGTTTTATATATAAAATACAAATGTACAACTGGTAGACTAAGAATTAATTTTGCCACTCCTAATATCCCAAATGTTTAAGAAATGAAGAAAAATAAAATAAGGAAATTATACATGAATATTCCATGTTTCAAAATGTAGATAGAAAAATTCAGTCCATTATATAAGAGGGAATTTAAAAGAATATTCCCTGACGCTAAATGTTAATAAATAAACATAAACTTATAAATTCGTGCGGCCTTAGAATCAATAAAATTCCCCGCCGCAAAATGTTTATAAATAAACATATAATTTATCTTGCAAGTCTCAGAACATTAAGAACAACCCTCGCTAAGAAATTAGTAGAATATTCGTTGCATGTGATCATAGAAAAGGGTCAACCACAAAAGTAAAAGTATATGCGAGCCCCACGCCAACACATACCAAACTGTACAAAAACTCAAGGTTACCATTTGGAGTAATTCTTTGTAAGAATAAACCCAAATATTCTCACTCAAAAACTGAGGATAATATTGCACTAGAATAAGAAACATTGTTTAGCATTAAGATAAATAAGGACAACCATAGTATTGTTAAGGTTGTCACAAAAAGAAAATGATTCTCATATCGGCTATATAAGCAGATGTCAGCCAATAAAGAAATTAGTCTTGAACTGAACCCGACCCACGGTAATTCTTTCATACTCATTGCTAGCGCTTGAACCCGACCAACGATAATTCTTGCCTAGCTCTCTCAGGGATTTTAGGAGGTGCCTCGATCAAGTATTTATCAATACTTTTTCAATACTTGTACTGGTCTACGGAGAATGCCGACCATCAGATCCAGGAATTACTGAAGTAATTCTTGACATCTGCCATTTTTGTGGGGGCAAATTATCCTCGTGAACTAAGACCACTTGACCAACGCGGACGTTTGCTTCCGCCTTGAGCCATTTAGACCGCAACTGAGGGTCGTGTAGGTAGTCGCGTCGCCAGAGATCCCGCCGCTGAGTGAGATACGTAATCCTTTGATATTGTGTTAGCGTCGACATTTTCTCCGAAATCGTCTGATCAGGAAGAGCTTGTAACGAGGTGCCAATTATTAAATGGGCCGGTGTAATGGCTTCCCCATCATTTGGGTCGTTTGTAGGAGAAGTAAGAGGCCGGGAATTCAAAATGGCTTCAACTTCAATAGCGACAGTCTGCAACTCATCAAGTGTGAGATTGGCCATTGAAGCATTCTTGACGAGCAGCAACTTCATGGACTTCACTGCAGCTTTCCACAATCCTCCAAAATGCGGTGCACGAGGTGGAATAAAGACGAAGTCGCTCCCAATCGATGCACAAAAGGTGATCATCTTAGTTGATGACTGCTGATCATAGAATTCTGCCTTGAATTTGTCCAATTTTGATTTAGCGCCAACGAAATTTGTCGCATTATCGCAATATAGACGATGCGACAAACCTCCTTAAACAAGGAAGAAAATTGTTAGTTGACAGATCTGAAATCAACTCGGCGTTACGGCCTTTGTCGGAAAACACAAAAACAGGGCAACGTATGTTTTGTATGTCGCGGTCTACCGCGAATTTGATGAGTCGTGGCAAATGGTTCACAGAGATCTACTCCAGTTATCAAAAAAGGCCGTTGCGCAATAAGACGATCAGTAGGAAGTGAACCCATGATCTGTTGCATCAGTTTGGGTTTGTAGTGAAAGCAGTGAACGCATCGTCTCACGACTTTCCTCACAAAATTTCGAGCATTTAAAATCCATACTTGTAGCCTTACAATTCCGATTGCAAGTGCTTGCGATTTAAGTGTTCGATATATAACCACGTAAATAAATGGTTTTGAGGCAATATAACTGGAAACTTAGCGTCAAAACTGATCGGTGCATGAGCTAGTCTTCCGCCAACTCGGATCAATTTAAAAGTGCCAGATTGTGTTAGAGTTTGGCATAAGAATAACGTTAGCTTCTGTAGCTCTGGTCTCAATGACTTGTTTGCTCGTAAATCGAGTATCTCTTGCGCAAAATCTTGTTGCTGTACTAAATAAGCAATGCGAAAAAATATCTCCTGACTCTCTATCGCTGAGATTGGCTTTATGTGATTGCGAATACGAAATATGTACGACAAGATATGTAACAATTTTGAATATGAGGAATGTTTCTTTATCATGCTGTCTAAAACTGTTTCACCACTGTTCTCCCTACTAATGCTATTTTTCAACACGACTGACTTACGCTGCTCAAGTGCTTTCTTATCTTTGAGGCCGTAAATAACGGCTTAGGCCAATTGGATTCGTCTACAGAAAGAAACTTAGGTCCCTTGAACCAGATCGTTTGTGCTACTTCGGTTGCTTTGCATCCTCTTGCAACAATATCAGCCGCATTATCTTAACTTGCCACGTGTCTCCAAGTAACACCAAATGACTTGGCACTTCCGCAACTCGGTTGCCTACAAAACAGTTAAATGTGGATGAGTGCATTTCGATCCATTGCAGCACAATGCTAGAGTCAGTCCAAAAATATATCTTGCTAGTGGAGGTTTCGAAGAGATGCTTTACTTTATGCCATGTTTTACACATAAATACGGCCGCACACAACTCCAATCTTGGAAGTGAAACTACCTTCATCGGGACAACCTTTGATTTTCCAATTAATAACGTATTGTGGTAGATTTCCTTCTCATTGCATTGATCAATTGTGCGCAAATACAAACTGCAACCATATGCACGCTGTGAAGCATCAGAAAATCCGTGAATTTTGATTGATTGCCCTCTGAGTGAGTTCACATAGCGCGGAATTATCCTTTAAATATGGCAGGTCGGATTCCATTTCCTTCCATAGATTTTCAAATTCAGGTGTAAGTGGTTCTCCCATCCCAATCGCTGAATGTATAGCTCTTGTACAAACATTTTGAAATTAATTATGACCGGATATAAAATACCTAGATCATAACTAAAGCAACATGTATCCTTTTGAGGTTTCCTCGAAATTCCTAAATTTTTTGATACTTCTTGTTCATCCATTTTAAATTTAACCTCATCACTGCCTTCTCTCCATTTCACATGATTTGAGTTCCACTTTGCAAGTTGTAGACCAGCTCATTCCATTAGTGATTTCAATTCTACTACCTTGCCATCCAATTCGCTAATGGTGTCTGCGCCGGTTAGTACATCATCTACGTACATGTTCTCCTTTATGACCTTTGCTCCTATAGGAAATTCGGAACGAAACAAGTCTGCGACATAATGAAGACATAATGATAGCCAGAAAAGGGGCACAAGACAATCCATACGTTACAGTGTTCAATTTATACAGCTCCAATGGATAAGTGTCATCAGTGTCAGCGATCAACAGGATCAACAAGGAATTGTCGATACATCTTTGACACATCCGTGGTTAATGCAAATCTATGAAGCCGAAACGAGAGTAGAGTAATAATCAAATCTTCTTGAATTTTCGCTCCTGTGAAGAGAATATCGTTTAAAATTACGTGTGATGATGATTTTGCTGAAGCATCAAAGACTACTCTTAATTTAGTAGTGCCGCTTTGGGGTCGAAGAACACAATGATGTGGTATCACATAACGAGGTAGAGAGATCAATATCGGTAGCAGGACTCATGTGGTTCAAACTTTTGTATTTGTCCATAAATGCGACATACAATTCCCTTAATTGTGTATTTCGGTTCAAGCGAGCTTCCAGGAAATGAAAACGTCGTTTCGCGACTTCAAACGAGTTTCCAAAAATTGTTGGAGATTGTTTAAAAGGCATCCGAACTTGAACACGACCAGTGTCAAGCAACCATAAAGTGTTCCTTGCATTCTTCATTATCCGCTGATAAGTGGTGTTCGCTTCTTGTACTGGGAAAGTCTTCGATTTCCCAAAATCTTTGCAATGCCTTATTCAATCCTGACGAGATCGCTAAATTGCAGCTTCTTACTCCAGTTCCTGACTGATGTTGATGAAAACTTCCCGTCGAGCATTAGATTGAAGAAGTGTTGTGAACTAACTCCGCTAACTGAAGATCGTGAGGAATTTTAAAGTCAGATGTTCGCAACTTCTTCTCAGGCTGGCTCAAAGATATGATGGAAGTTACTGCAAGTTGAGAAGACCACGAAAAGTCAGAAACTCGTGATTTAAACGCTGCTGTGACTGTAAACTTTAAATTCGTTCTCACATCTGCTATGCAAGAAATCTCATTTTGAGAACGTTCAAACTTTAACTGCAATCCATTTGCTAATTCTTCTGTAATAAAGTCAACTTCTGAACATGATTTTAAAAGAGCACGAGCTGGTTGATAGATGCCACATTTATCCTTCATTAATACGACGGAAGTTGGAAGTAAAGCGTAATTCACAGAGCGACACACTAAGGATACAGACTGAGATTGCGTTTGCAGAGAAGCAGGAGGAGAAGCGCTTTGCAAGGTTTACTGAATACTTATGCATGCAAGTATGGTGAAGACCCTGACATACTCTACATCGAGATTAAATCATGCACTTGCTTGCAATGTGACCCTTGCGCAAGCAGTTCGATAAAAACGTTGGACAATTTCCAAGATTGTGGTCCATGGCCTTGCAACTTGGACAACCTGATTTAGCCTGAGTGTTGACAAACGAACCTGATGATTTTCGTGTGGTAGATGGTTTAACATCCTTCGGCATGTCTGCCTTGGGCTTAGAGTTGCATTCCAATAATTGGCAATGTCGGCTCAGCGTTTTGCAGCAAACCTCCCACGACGGAAACTTCTCAAACTCTTGCGTTGAATGATATGCCAGCTTAGTATCTGCATCTACCTTAGTGAGTACATAATGAATCAAGAAGTCATCCGGTATTTCCTTTTCCTTACCAAGAGAATAAAGGGACTCCCGAAGCGTTGAAATACTATCAAGAACTCCTCGAAGAGATGTTGCATCTGATTTATTCATCTCACATTACCGCAGCAAGATCGGACAAGTAGAACGGGAGTATAAGCTTATTAAAGTTATTAATAAATTTATTATGCAATCACCTAAAAGTATGCAGTAATTTTGTTAGGTAGTAATTTCTTTAAAGTAGTTTTATATATATTAAAATAAGTAACGGGTATCATATGGTCGGGATCTCGATTATAGCCTTTCCCGCTTGCTTACTTTAATATATTGAAAAGTACTTTAAAGAAAATACTAGTTTTGATCTGAAAACTTTAATTTGCCATAACTGAGGTTCTACATGTCCGATCTTAATGCGGTTCAGTAGGATAATATATAATGCTAATAGATAACGCTAATAATCACAAAAAACGTACTATCTTAAAAACTGTGGGTGTGGTGGTTTTTCGCGATTTGCGGGGGCGGATGGGGGCGTGGATTAAATTTGAAACAAACTTGTTCTGCGTTAGGTATATATAAATCTGTGTGTCAAATTTGGTTACTCTATCTCTTTTAGTCTCTGAGATTTCTTTGCTCAGACGGTTTTTTGCTATTTGCGGGGCCGGAGGGGGGCGTGGCTTGAATTTGAATCAAACTTGATCTGCGTGGGGTATATAAAAGTTTTTTAGTGAAAGTTTGGTATCTCTATCTCTTAAGGTCTCTGAGATCACACATGGCTATATCGACTCGGCAATTGATGCTGATCAAGAATATATATACTTTATGGGGTCGGAGATGCCTCCTTCTGCCTGTTACGCACACTCCAACGAACACAATATACCCTTATACTTATTTTTTTTAAGTAACGGGTATAATAATATCTTATCTAAGTTGCTACTGCCTAAGCGTGTTCGTTTTTCATTTAAAATTATGCCAGAACTAGAAAAAAAACGTTCGCTTGTTGCCAAATTTACTGTAATATTTAAAATATTTCATGCCAATGCTTGCAAACTTCTTATAGTTTCGATACCGTGCTTTCCGGGCCTACCGTGCCTACCGACTTTGGCACGGTAAAACACGGCAATCTTTTATAAGGGGCCCTACACGGAATTTTTGTAAATAGGCACGGCACGGCACGTTCACGGCACGGCCCATGCCCATCTCTAATGTCAATACAACATTATTAGATAATAATTTTAAAAAAAGTTTAAAAATTAAATAATACAAAAAAATAAACAATCAGCATAAAAAGAATTGTCCCAGCTGGGAGTCGAGCACGGAAAAAAAAATATTGTTGGAGCCGGGAATCGAACCCACTACCTAGTTTTAAAAGAATGTTTAAAACTTCGGTCGCTCAACCTGAGCCTCAGTTTTTACCAGCCGTGCTTGGGCCGTGCCGTGCCTCAAAAAGGAGGCCCATGCCCATCGCTAATTGACATATTAAGCATCGAATACCTGTTAAATCATTTTATTTAAATAATGTTATATTGGAAGTTATATAAATGTTGTGTTAGAATTCTATGAACTATGTAAATTCATGTTTTTAATAAATTTATCTTTTAATTTCTTTTGATTCAAATATATTATTTTGTTTTGTCGCGTGCGTAAATATGTATGTATGTGTGCACTTAACAGATCTTAGAATTGTGTATATGGCTGTCTCGCTCTCCCTAATGCGCATATGTATGTCTATTTGACTTTACATTGGCTCTTCTTCTATTCGTTTTTGCGCGTTGTCGTCGAGTGATTTTGAAATTGACTTTGCGATTTAACGAGTGTAACTTAATTAGATAAATGGTGCGACTAGTGTTCATAAATAATGTTTAACAGAAGACCCTAGGAAGGCATATAAGCTATAAGTTATTTTAAGTTTATTTTAAATATTATTTAATTTTTAGCAGTGGCTACTTTTTGTAAGTACGGGGTCTCCGACAGTCGAGTATGCTCGACTGTAGCACCGTCCGACTAGTTTTAAATAGGCACGGCACGGCACGGGCACGGCACGGCCCATGCCCATCTCTAATGTCAATACAACATTATTGGATAATAATTTAAAAAAAAGTTTTAAAATTAAATAATACAAAAAAATTTAAAAAAAAAAATAAAAAATCACCTTAAAAAAAATTGTCCCAGCTGGGAGTCGAACCCGGAAAAAAAAATGTTGTTGGAGCCGGGAAGCGAACCCAGGACCTAGTTTTAAAAGAAAATTTAAAACTTCGGTGGCTCAACCCATTGAGTCACACATCGCATTGCGTGCAAGTCGCCAAATTTCTATATTGGTTTTACAGGACTCTATGTTATCATATGCTAATGTTATCATAACATTAATAAATACAAATTGAATTTCAATGCAAAATGATTGAATTAAAAAACATATATCCCTGCCAGGGTTTGAACTCACGATCGGATGACTAATCATATCACGAGCGCTGCGACTCGGCACACTACGCCACAGAAGCCCATTATACATAATGGAGGCCATTTTGTTATATAATATGTTAATTCAATTTTCACGTTTTCAAGTTATTCAAATCTTAATTACTGCCAACGCTCCATCATCGAAACAGCAAAATTTATTATTTGAATATCTTGGTTATTTACCATATTTTATTTATTATTTATCGGAATGAAGTTTTCACCAAAAATCTATGTCACTTTTCTCTTCGTCTGTGCAAAATCTTGAATCTCTAGCTTTTAAATTGCCCTTAAAATTTGGATATGAAATTTTCTATGTAAATTTTAGAGGGGTAAAGGGGGCGTGGCCGAATTCTAAAAACAAACTTGATCTGCTTGCAACATAGAGGAACCTACATACCAATTTTGGTGTCTTTAGCTCTTATAGTCTCTGAGATCTAGGTGTTCATACAGACGTCAGGACGTCAGGACAGCAGGGTGTCAGGACAGACGGACATTGCTATATCGACTCGGCTATTGATGCTGATCAAGAATATATATACTTTATGGGGTACCACAGAAATCACTAGTGAAATTGAATTTCTCTGAAAGCAATTCCGCGCGGAAATTTTTGGGGTGCCACAGAACTTCGAGTGATTTTGATTATTTAGCATTTTCACAAACCTTTTCGAACTCGGTTGCTAAGGGCTGCCACTTTCTCAGATTAAATTACCCAAAGATTTGTTTATCATTTTGTTTAAGTTTATCATTGCAGAACAGTTGGTTTTCAATTGTTTTCATGTTTAATTTATATAATTTAATTTATTTATAAATCAATTGTAAACAGAAGTGGCTCCATATAAATTTTAAAAAATCCCTTTCTTCGAATTATAATTGAAAAATATGGCATAGCTCAACCTGACACCGAAAATCTAAATCGTACCAGGTGGCAGCATCGGATGCCAGTGGATTGAGAGCTGTTTCGTTTCGCCCAAAAATATTTTGGGGATTGCTCTGTGGCAGGGCGGAATGAAATTGATGTGAAATTCAAGCGGAAGTGATTTCTGTGGCACCCCTGATATATTTTTATTTTTATTTTAAATATTTTTGATTTTCAATATTTCAGCTCTTGAATAAGTTATGCTAGTGGTAATTGCAATTAACGTACGCAATTCCTTACGTTGCTTATTTCTTTGGATCCTCTTCCCTTTTGTTCTTATGACCTCTTTGCACGCCTTAGGCTTTAGTCCTATATCGTCAGTGGTAGTTGTAAACTGTGAACACTTCAGTTCTGTATACGCCGCAATCGTCACTGGACCAGCAGGCGTACTGAGTTAACAAAAGAATCGCGAGCGGGAACCTATAATCGGCGGTGGGGTGGGTTTTGCGAATCTGGTTAACTGCTTCACATAATCTTATTTAAGGATCCCTACTGCAACTGAAAGCAGGAGCCACACTCTGCTAATAAAAAAAAAACAAAGGCTCAAATAAATATATTTGCTAAAAGGCACAAACTTTTGTTTCGCTAAATAATATAAATTTTGAATCGAGTTGTTTTGGCATTACTATAAGGGTTGAGTCTTAGATGTTGACTGACTCAGATAGTCTATACCCTATACCCAACCTTAGACCCTTCCAATATTTGAGAAAGATCCCCTTAAACACCATTGCTATCCACCAAGTCCCCCCCACGTCCCACAATTAAGTAAATTAGTCACTCATTTTAATTTAAATAGCTACTAAAGTTCATGTATTTATATCAAAAAGTAATCCCCAATTGTATGTAAGGTGCATGGATAATAGAGAAAAATAAGAGAAATTTAGAGAGGTGATTCTCTATGAGATGAAGTCTCTTACAATGTACACTTAAAAAAAATAACATAGTAAATTTTATATATTTATTTAATATTCAATAAAAAATATCTATTATTGGTGTTTTCTGCTCTTTATAAATTTATTTTAAATCCACTTTATGTATTTTTATTCCGTTAAAAATTAATTAAATTCAATAAAATATTTTTACAAATATTTAACCAGTTGTATGCATTGTTTAATTCGTTTCAAGAACTCTAAAAATTCATTTTTTTCTTTGTTTGGGTATTTTGAGATTTTTAGAACATCAGACATTATTAAAGTTATCTGCAAAATTCTTAGTTTAATTGAGAATCATATTAATTTCGATTTTTATAATAATAGGCTCAAGTATCCATTATCAAGAACCCGATTTTATACAGAAATTATTATTCGAATTCAATTGTAACAATTTTAGCTTAATATTTTACAAATTGTTTGTTTGACTGCTGGCAGTTTTGTTTCTGCGATCAACAGCAAGATTGCTTATATATTTTCTTTTTAATTGTTTCGTGCAAAGGTTTTAATTGTTGATTTTTAATTTATTGGTAATTTTGGTTTTAGTTTGTAATAAGTTTTATAATTCACATTGCATAGCTAACAGAACAGTAAAATTTACATTATTGCAACACTCGTCATACTAACAGCTGACCCGTGCAGACATACATACATGCAGTAATGCTATCCCATATATATATGTGTGCACAACTCAGCCAAAGTATGCCAAAGATAGCAATTAAAGAAAAATAAGAACCACTTACATGGAAACATCTCCAACGTGAAAGGCCTTCCAGCGCTCTTAATTTTCCTCCATATGACGTTACGTTTTGCGTTTACTTCTCTTCTCTCTTGGTCTCCCCTTGATTACTGCAACTTTACGGATGTCTCAGCCATGCATGCGATATAGTTTTCTTTTAATTTTAAAAATTTTGATAGTAATTAATTATATTTTTATATTCACTTTATATTTATGATTTACTTTTATGGTTTACTTAATTATTTGTATATTTTGTTATTAGTTTACTTTGATTGTTATTTTATTTGCTTTAATTAAAAATCTTTGCTTTTTTTTTTTTTTTTCTTTCCACGTGTTGTTAACATTAGCCAAATAACTGTTGTTGGGGCACTTTTTTTTGGTTTTTGACGATGATTGACACTCGTGTAAACGAAAAAGAAAACACAGGCAGATCCAAATGCCACTTCTCGTGTTTGGACGTTTCCAAGACGCTACTAAAGCTGATCCAAAGATGCTCCGTATGTCAAATGCTGACGGCAACTTGGGGCTCCTCTTGCTACCGGAATAATGTCGACGGCATTAAGCAAGGCGGGAAAACGAGATGCTATCGATCCCAACCATTATAGCGTTATGCTCGAGCAGCATTTGCGCGCTATGAATGCGGGAGATTGGCCAACATATCACAGACAGAAACTAAATATACAAAATGTTCAAATAATTTTATGCCAACCAATAAAATATTATCTTGGAGGATTACCTTGAGTAATGCTTTTGCGGAAGCGCAATACCAGTTGGATTTCCAGATCTTGCTGACGAATTGAGGCGAACTTGAGTTCAGCCTGGAGTGGTGATTTAACCTCAGTTAGATGCACGAGGTTGCAGCAAAATTACAATAATGTAATTATTGGCGGTGCGTCAGCAGCGGGCTTAGGCAGCATCCAGAAAAAAGCAATTGTGGAAGCACGAGTTCTTTTATAACTTCACTCGAAGCCAAAGCTCTCTTTTGGAGACTGTGAAGTGTGCTGCGCTTATCAGAGGTGTACAGAGATTTACAGCGTTCTGATAAGGCAGCTGACTCTTAACAGAGCCGATAGAAGTCGGTTAAGAACGCGAAAGCTTACGAATCATCAAGCTTTGACTCAAGTATAGTGTAAGCGTAGCTTGACGAAGCTCTTTTCATATTTTCAGCGCAGTGTAACATGCCGCTTGCAACCCAAAATAACCGTCACGCCGTAAAGTAGGCAATGAAGTTTTTTTTCGGTGACAAGAAAAAGTAGGCTTTAAAATTTAGTTCTAGTCAGTAAGCAAAGTTCCTAAAATAACAATGATTCTATTAAATTAACATTAATAGCAATATTAACTAAATTAGTATTCACATAGATCAATTAATTCTCTTTAATGTAATATAATCCCAATGTAATCCCAATTCCTGTTGTCAAGTCGGTTTCAAGTATTATTTTGCATTTGCGATCCTAGAGCAGCGCCATCTAGTGAGGAATTTTCCAAAGCTCACTTGGCAACCTGGGCGACTGCGCAGTCAGCTGCTTATTGGCAACTTGACGGATGCCTTTTTGAGCAAAGAATAACAAAATAGAGATTTCCGGAAAACTAGATTTCCTAAGGAAATTGAGGGTCTGAAGAATTTCTTTCTCCTCGTGTATCTCAAAGAGACCAGTTGTGCGTGTCTTAAAATCGGCTAAGTTTAATAAAAGTGCAAAGTGGTGCCAGTATAAATTAAATAAAAAGTGCGTTCGAACAACGATTTGGTGTTTTTGTTGCAGAAATAAAAATTCAGTGAGTTTTAAAACAAAATTTTTATTTTTTTTGTCAGCGTTAGTAATTTATTTAATTTATTATCAGTGCACATAACCCCTTCATTGTGTTTAGAGCCACAATATACTGGCTGAGGAGAAAGATAATTTTTTTCAGTGGTGCCATTTCCATTAAAGGGTAATTAATTTTTGATTAAATTGTGTTTTTTTCATATTAGTTTGCTGAAAAAAATATTTTTATTTTTATTTGCATTAGATTTGGCCCTACGTATATATTTCAAACTTATAAATGCATATCTACCAGATGCATTAAAATATTAAGATGCAATTAAGTGTGCGCCCGTTTTAGTTATTTTTAATCTCGATTTATATGTGATAACTAAAACGGCCAACAACAACAATACCTACAGCAAAAGAAGAAAAAAGTTTTGCGCACACGCAAAACCCAACGGTAAAGCTTTCGTCTAGACAGCTGTGAGAGCAACTTGTCTGGCCAGACGGGAGAGCACTTGCTTGCGAGAGCGCGGCTGATAAGTCATCCACCAGTCGGTCCCATAGATTAGAGAGAACCTCTCCCAGCTCAACGCCGGATTAGTCACCGGGTGCAGGAGATTCTGTGGGCGATCGCAATTTGAGCGAAAATTGCCCCTTAAGATAATAAGCAACATAACCTAAATTGTGCATCAATTAGAGTTATGAAAAATTTATAAGTTGTATTAATTTGTAATAGTTTAGTCCTTTTGCATTTCTAGTTTTTGTAATTTTTTTTTGTTCTATAAATATTTGGTATTAAAGTGCAAGTGCAATATGAAGTGGCAAAGAGTTTAAAGAGATTATACAAAGAGAGTCAGATTTTCAATAATATGCCAATGACTTCATATCCCACTGCATGCTCAATAATTAAATAAATTAAATTTAATTTAAAATTAAAATATATAAATGCAAGGCGGCTAAGGCTAAAATAGCTAAACAGTTAATTATTTAATGCTAATAACTATTAGTTCATTCGTCGTTGTGATTGTTTACTTTTATTGCATATGCATAGCATCGAGCTTTTAAGCAGATGCAAAAGCTTTATTCTCTTCCCGCTCACAGATTAGCGACAGCGCACACACACACATACATACACCGAAAGATCTTTCTGCGTGGGATGTTGATGTAAGTCCGTCTCGTTTTTTTTTCTTTATGCATATATGCTGAGTAAAAGCTTCTCTTTTACGCAAGCATAATTAAATAAGCTGAGAGCATGTTGACCGTTGGAATTAAGAGCGGGAAAAAGCTTCTCTTTTACACAACATATGCTATGAAAGCGAACAAGAAGAGCGATAGAGCTAAAGCTTCACTTTAACTCTTATAAAATTAACGTAAACAATAACAATGGAATGGAAGATCTGAAACAGCTGTTGAATCTTTGAGATACTTCAGCGCATTAGATACTTGTTTTGCATTTTTGCCTTTTGCCTTTGGAAAGAAATAATAATTAAATTTTTCTTTGATAATTCTTTTTAAATATATATTATTTGTATAATTAATATAAGATATTATATGCATGTTCATATTATTATATTTATATTATAATTATTTTATAAATAGTATACACATCTCTTACAGCCTCTTATATCACTTGTTATTGTTCTGTTAGGACTTATAGTCTATTTATTTAGTTACCTCGTTATGTTTAGGAGTCGTCTTAATGTTTTTCTCGGTCAATAAATTTATTATAATGTCTGCCTAAATTAGATATTTGTTTTTGGACCCATGCATCTCCGAAGTGAGGTAAAATAGCCAACTAGGCCAACATTTAGGGATCCTGCCAACATTAAGATATTTCTCATGACATTCTTGCAGGATCACGGAAGGGTGGGCGAATGCACGTCAACAGCAGTGCATCTATGTTGTCCGAATGTGCGTAATCCCTGCTCTAACTTCTATTTCATATCTTTTTGCTAGTTTGTTGTTTCCTTTAACCCGTCTCTTTCTCCCTATCCCTATCCTAAAACCAGTACGCGAATTTAATGGAATGTAGTTATAACTGTGGAGTAATTGTAACCAGCGGATATCCCAGAGAACCCACGCTCACTCCGACGAGCCACAGCCGATGCCAGCGCGTACTCCGAACTGTGTTACCCGACCATCAGCTCCTTGACGAAGGCCTACGTTATTCGTTACAGTTTCTTATTATAATTATATTTTATTTGGCGCCCAAACGTGGGGCCCGAGCGAGATCAATGTACAAATATGCAGTTAGAAGTACTTGAATCGTTTGACCCTGACTTTAAAAATGTTTGCTCATCAAGTCAAAAACATCAAGTGACTTATAGAGCATCGGTTCAATTTTCCTTCTCCCAATTCCTCAAGTCCTTGGTTGCAGGCTTAATACTGTAGATACAAATAAGATTCCAAATATCTTGAATGACCAGTATTAACAGAGTGTGTAACCTATATGCGTTTGTGATACATCCTGGAACCAATCAGCTTCAAAATGGCAGTTTGGCCGGAGTATAATAACACTTAAGCATATAATAGTAACCTCGTGTTGCTACACTAGTGTTAAAATTTAGCAGGACCAGAGATAGTGGACAAATGTGCTACGCCCTGCCGCTAAATAGACCACTAGCTGTGGAAACACCCTTAAAATTAGATAGACTTAGCTTTATAATTTTGTCGCTGCAAAGTTTCGTGGTGAGGCAGGTCAAAATTATCGAGTCAGGTTCATCTGCTATTTTATCCCCTTTTTTGCTAATGTTATTCATACATCTACCGCTAATATGGTAGTCTGCTACCGACTAAGCATGGTTGGCATGCGCTATTATGCTTTGCTTAAGTCTGGAATAGTAGCTACTCTATAGTATTAGTTGGTGGAGGCGATGAAATCATTAGAGTTTCTTTTTCATTCTTTTTCTTTAATTAAAGTAAAAATCTCTATGAATTGGTACTATTTTCAGATAGCTACTGGAACGTCGTTTGTGGCTTCGAGCTACTACGCGCCGAGTGATCTGAGGGCATACCAGTTCCCTTTTGGTATTGATATTTTGTTATTTTCGCGGGTTTATGCGTACAAAAGGTTGACTATTTTATTCTCTATTAGGTTATGCATGGTGTCCAAACATTTTTTTTATGAACTATCGTTTGTGAAGTATTTGTTTTTCCCCTTTTTTTGGTATATATTCAAACAACTGAATTGTATTATATATATCTAAATTTACAATTTTTTTTTAGAACAGAAATTTTCTTATTATTATATTATATTAAATGTTGTTGCTCCTCGTAAGCAAGTATTTGTGTCCAGGTTATCCTCGGACACTACTTGTGAATCTGTAGCGGCATACATTTCAAGCAAAATTTCTGCTAGTGTCTCAATCACTAAATTTCATTTTGCCACTGCTCGCGAAATAGCATCTTTTAAAATAAGTGTCCCTCATGACTCATTTTCTGTCATTTGTGATCCAAAATTTTGGCCACAACATATGATTGTTCATGAGTTTAAGCCCAAAAGGCGTAGTGAACCCTTGCCTGTTTCTCTTACTGCCGGCAGCTCCAACGTACAGGACCCCGCCAGTACGGCTTCAAAAAACTAGACCTGCGGCCCGATTTCGCCTGTATTCATTACCAAAATGTTAGAGGCCTCCTTACTAAGCTCAAAAATCTATATTTGAGTAGTATGTCCTTTGATTCTGATATAATTGCATTGTCAGAAACTTGGTTAACTCCTACAGTGTCTGATTCTGAAGTTATGTCAAGTAACTACCTTTTATATAGATATGATCGACCGACTCGAAGTGGTGGCGTTCTTATTGCTACTAATTCGGCTCTTCAGTCAGAACGCATTTCTTTTAATGTGACTACTGATATTGAAATTGTTGCTGTCAAAGTAACTTTTTCAACTCGATCAATATTTATCACCTGCTCTTATATCCCTCCAAGAGCTACTCCTTCAGTTTACTTGCAACATTTTGCCTGTATTGAAGAAATTAACCATAAAGTTAAAGATAGCGACTTATTTATTGTGCTAGGTGATTTTAATTTGCCTAAAATTTCTTGGTCACTTTTTAGTAGCACAAATTACCTTATTCCCTTAAATCAAGATATTTTCTTAGATAACATGCTTGATCTCTCGTTGTTTCAAATGAACTCAATAAGAAATCATAATGATCGAATTCTCGATCTAGTTTTTATTAATGACTTCGCAAATACTGCCGTCTCTAGGTCATCCCCATTAAGTATCCCTGAAGACTTACATCATCCTACTATAGAAATTTCTATCTCAATCTCTAAACCTTTTAGTCAACCTTTATTATGTCAGCAATCACCTCGTCGTTGTTTTCGCAAGGGAAATTATTCATTGCTTAATGAACTTATCCTTGCTACCGACTGGTGCTTCTTAGAAAAAGCGACTGACATCGATAATGCTCTTAGTTCTTTCTATGAGACCCTAAATGCACTCTTAGATGTGTGCATTCCAAATTATATTCCATCGTCTGGTTCTATAAAGCCTCCTTGGTTTACACCTAGACTTTCTTATTTAAAAAATATTAAATCTAAATATTTTAAAAAATATAAGAAGTCAGGTTCAAGTCTCGACTGGTCTAAGTATACAGTGGCCAAGTCGGACTTTGCCAATTTAAACTCGATATGCTACGAGAACTATCTAACTCGTTGCAAAAGACAGTTTTCCCGTGACCCTAAACAATTTTATAAATTTGTTAACTTGAAGCGTAAATCCTCCAGTTTACCTTCCTCTTTTTTTCTTGGGACAGATATTGCTGGCAACGACTCTGCAGCCGCTGAACTATTTGCTAACTTTTTTCAATCCACCTACTCTCCAATCTCCACTTCCAACTCATCTTATCCTTATTCTATTTTTCAATCTAACACTATGTTTGCACCCTCTATTTCTTATAACAATGTAATCTCTTCTATTAGCTCTTTAAAATCTTCTTTCGTTCCTGGGCCAGACAACATTCCTAGTTGTCTACTTAAGGAATGCTGTTCTTCTTTAGCTGCTCCGTTGCATAAGCTTTTTAATCTATCCCTTGAAACTTCAATTTTTCCATATCTTTGGAAAGATTCTTATATCATTCCCCTCCACAAAAAAGGCGGTAAGTCTGATATTTCTAATTACAGAGGCATTGCAAAGCTATCAGCCATTCCTAAATTATTTGAAAAAATCCTTGTTTCTTCTTTGCAGCATCTCTGTAAATCGATAATTTCACCTGCACAACACGGCTTTATTAAGGGTCGGTCTACTACGACCAACTTGCTTGAATTTACCTCCCTGGTAAATGATGCATTTTCAGAGAAAAAGCAAACTGATGTCATCTACACTGACTTCAGTAAAGCCTTTGACTCTGTGAACCATGACCTCTTACTTTACAAACTTAACTGCATAGGTTTCCCTCCCGCCTTTATACGTTGGGTTTCCACTTATTTAAAAGGTAGAACCCAAAAAGTGCTTCTTAGGTCAACCATTTCGAGTTCGGTTCGTGTAACTTCTGGTGTACCTCAAGGTAGTCACTTAGGACCTTTATTTTTTACACTGTTCATTAACGATCTACCCACTATTCTGTCCCATTCTTATATTTTAATGTATGCAGATGATGTTAAGCTTATTTTTTCATACACTGATCCCCTGTTTCACAATCGTCTGCAAGATGATTTGAACACTATGCAACTATGGTGTTCGGCCAATAAGTTGCATCTCAATTGTTCGAAGTGTATGTTTATGACATTTAGTCGTTCTAGGCCCTACTTAGGTTCTTATACGATTGACAATATCCCTTTGCAACGTATAAAAACTGTAAAGGATCTTGGAGTTTTATTTGACTGCAAATTATGCTTCAATTTGCACATCTCCACTATAGTTAATGATGCCAAAGGAGTACTTGGTTTCATTAAACGTTGGTCGAAAGAATTCAATGATCCTTTCACCACTAAACTCCTTTACGTCTCTTTAGTCCGTCCCATCCTTGAATACTGTTCGTGCATTTGGTGCCCACAGTATCAAATAAATCAGAATCGAATTGAATCAGTTCAAAAGCAATTCTTGCTTTTCGCCTTACGTGGTTTTAACTGGGATCCCAACCGGCGTTTACTACCGTACTCCCATAGGCTTCGTCTTATTGACCTTCCGTCTTTAATTAATCGTAGGAAAACTCTTAATGTGGTTTTTCTTCACAAATTAATTAATGGCGACATTGATTCTAGTCCCCTTTTGGGCCGCCTCAGATTTTCGGTCCCCCGCAGGTCTACTAGGAATTACAGGCCTTTATTTTTACCTACATGCACAACTGATTACGCTTCCCACGGTTCGTTCCGGGTTTTATGCTCTAATTATAATAGCCTCTTTCACGTTTTCTACTCAGAACTCTCTCTCCCTATCCCTTCCCTAAAATCCGTACTTTTCCAATATTTTAAATCGTTAAATTCCTAACCTTACTAATACTAATAACATGTTATATTATTTTTAAAACCAATCAATCACTAACAACAACACTAATATTTATTGATCTGATTGGGTTTTTCTGGGTTTTCCCAATCCTTGCAACAAATGTTGGATCATTTTAAATTATTAATTTTTGCTTACCCCAGATATAATTCTAATTTTAATTTTTTCTTTACAGTATATTTCTTATATTTATATTTAATATTAATTTTATTTTAAATTGTAAACTTAATTTTTATATCTAATAATTTTTTCTTTGCCGACTGCTTTTAGTCGTGCATTAATAAATAATAAATAAATAATAATAATAAATAAATGTTTATATAGCATGGCAGTACACCGCAGCCCAACCAACTCATATCGAAGAGCTATTACCGATACTATTTGTTGCGTTTGCACTCAAGAAGTTGAGTACCCAGCCCAATTGCTAGCTACTAGGTGTAATCATTATTTTCACCACGCGTGTTTTAATACCCGCAAAGAGCAAAAGAACCTGTGCCCAGTCTGTCGAACTTCTCTCAGTAGATCGGTGCTGAATTTAGCAGAAGAATTGGAAGCTGCTCAAATTAACGAAGCTACAATGCCTGCTCAGGATCGCCAAACTAGATCGCAGTCAAAGACAGCAGTTGACAATGCGGGAGCTAGTACAAGCGTACAGACGATGCAAGAGATACAAGAGCAACAGCCTCAGCTTGATAGAGAAGACCGGTCCGAATTGCAATCGCAGAGAGAGCACGAAGGGCAAGATACAATGGCAACTAGTTTGCAACAAGCAATTGTACAGGCGATGAGCACTGCATTAACGCAGCAAACTCAGATTTTGAGTCAAGTTTTGGAAAGTGGATTTCAGCGAATGACGATGCAATCATCAGCTGTTAATTTAGAGGAGGCAAGGTTATTTTCCAGACCATCTCCCCCTAATCCGCCTCCCCAATCTTTCCAGCAATTGTTTGGAATGCCAAATCAATCTGTTTCTGGGGCATTGCCTAATCATGGTGTGCCTCTCTTGTCAGGTTTGTCTCCATTTGGATCGCAGCAAAATGGTGGCATGCGTCCAGATAGAATTAGCCAGATTATCGCTAATTGGAAGCTACGGTATTCAGGTCATTCTGCTATGTCGGTCGAGGATTTCATTTATCGTATAGAGGCACTTACAAGACAGACGTTAGATGGCAATTTTGATCTGCTGTCGCGTTATGCAAGCAATTTGTTTGACGGAAGTGCTAGTCAATGGTATTGGAGACACCACAAGAGTGTATCTACAGTATGTTGGCCAGATTTGTGCACTGCGATGAAAGCTCAGTTCAAAGATGGTAGAACGGATTTGGAGATTCGAACAGATATTACTCAGCGCAAACAAAAGGCAAATGAACTATTTGATAATTTCTATGAGGCTATAGTAACACTCGCAGATCGGTTAATTCAACCAATGAACGAACAGGCAATATTAGAAGTGCTACGAGCAAATCTATTGCCTGAAATTCAGCACGAGATATTGCATATATCCATAGTGAATATTGCCCAGTTACGCCATATAGTACGTACTCGTGAAAGGTTCATGAAGACTATTTCGCAGCCGAGTCCTTCACATCCTCGTGCGTTGTTCCGACGCCATGTCAGTGAAGTCACTGTGCAAACTGGAGGGCTTGATGATAGTGATGACAGCAGGCCTGATAGTATTGAGATTGAAGCCTTGACCCTATCCTGTTGGAACTGTGGGAAAAACGGTCATAGGTATCAAGAGTGCGTGGCAGAACGTAGAGTGTTCTGTTATGGTTGTGGTCAGAAGGACACATATAAACCGTCGTGTTCAAGATGTAACTCGTCAAAAAACGATCGATTGCGTGCACCTCAGACCAGTGCACGCAAACTAGTCTCCAAGGCTACGAATACGGAGTAACTGACAGTTCACACAATACTTTACCGGACATGACACAAAACCCGACAGTTACCTTGCCGAAATCTAGGAATCAGAATCGCAGATCAGCCCATTGGGTCTCTCAGAAAAATATTAGAAATGCCAGCGCGTACTCCGAACTGTGTTACCCGACCATCAGCTCCTTGACGAAGGCCTACGTTATTCGTTACAGCAGGTGACAAATTTGTCACAAACGAATTGCGCTGAAACTGTCCGTTTGAAATTTAAACCATTACACCACCCGATAATCTACCAACGTTAGGCAGAAGATTAGCGGGAATCATTGCCGAATGTCTTTTGAATGAAATGTTCCTACTTCCCTTCCTTGTAAATCTTCTATTAGATAGTAACAATTGCCAACTTTCTTCTTGATGCGACATTTAACAAATTGTGGGGCCAGTTTCGCATTGAAGTTTTGCGCAAACTTGCTCAACGCAAAATTTCTCCTGAATACTTCTTGTCCTTCTTTATAGGAAACTTCTCTAGCTCGAAGATTATACTGATGGCAGTTTTTATCGTATGCCTGTTTTATATTAGCTTGAATATAGCGGCACAATCGTCTCTTCTAATAAAGATAAATCTCTTAACAATCGATAATCATCCCCATGAGTTAGCATGTCGATCCCAAACAGTGCTTTGTACGGTGAGCAACCAAGTGACTGGTGCATAGCCGACCTTAAAGAGCAAGAAATAGCTGATAAATGTAAGTCCCACTCGGTTTGATCATTTTTCAAATACGATCGTATAGCAGCCAATAGTGATCGATTCACTCTCTCAGCAGCGTTGCTTTGAGGCGAATATAATGCTGTGTACATATGTCGAATTCCTACACTGATAAAAAAAATGTTCTAAAATCAAGATTTTGGTCTCAGAACTAAGATTTTTGGTCTAAAAAATGCGTCGAGAACATGAAATTCTTAAATTAAGAGAACACATCTTGGTTATAAGAACATTAAAAACAAGACCATGTTCTTATTTTAAGAATAAATGTTCTTAAAATTAAAATCAAAAAAAATAAAATAAAAAAAATTATATGTTATATTTTTATTATATTTTTTTAATTTACTTTTATTTTTAATTTTTTTTTATTTTTTATATTTTTTTTATTTGTACTTATTTTATTTTGTCTTGATCTTGATAATTTAATAAATGTTATTTTTTTTCGTTATTACCGGGGTTCGAACCGCAGCCTACTGCTTCACAACTAAAGCAGTGTCTCTAACCAGAGCGCCACGGAGCCAACATTTATTTCATATGCAATTGTACATATTTATACCTTCCTAACAATTTTAGATTTTTATTCTTATATTATGATTTTTATTCTTATAATAATATTTTATGATTCTTTAGATTAAAAATCTTAGTTTTAGTAATTTGGTCTTAAAATAATCTTATTTTAAGAACAAAATATTTAAGATGTATGTTCTTGATTTTAGAATCTGGTCTTTTTCAGTGTAGTTCAGTTAAAAATGCATTAAACTCGTTAGCCTTGAATTATGTTCCATTATCGCTGACGATTGTCTCAGGTACACCGAACCCATGAAAGATAGTTTTAAGCAGATACTCTTGGCTGCTGAAGTAAATTTCTTCAGGGGCTGTAACCAATGATATTTGCTAAAATGATCTAATACTATGAGCAATCCAATATTGCCCTTTTAACTGCGCGGGTACGGACCCAATAGATCGATATATATATGAAGCAGATGTTCGTGTAACTGAACGAAGGAGTACGCGCTTGCACTTTCGGCTACTTTCTGGTCGGATGGGAGTGGGTATTGTTTCTAAACCTTCAAGATACGTTGCTTAGCTCCTTAGTTTAACATTTTATTAAATTCGCGTACTATTTTTTTTCAACAAAGGGGGGGTTAAGAACTTAGGAAGGGGAAACAAGGATAGGTAGGATTCAATGGATACTAAAGAATAAACAAGTGGGAAAGGCTATATTCGAGATCCCGACTATAAGATACCCGTTACTTATTTCACTACATATAAAAGTACTTTAAAGAAAATTTTCTGACAATACAAAATCTATTGCATACTCTAGGGGGCATGTGTTGCCATGATTGCTTAAAGAATCATTTTCAGACAATAACTGCTGTTCTACTTGTCCGACCGTATTGCGATTCAGTGGGATAATAAATAATAATAATAGATATCAGTGACTACAAGAAAAACTATATTATCTTAAAAACTGTGGGTGTGGTAGCTTTTCGCGATTTGTGGGGGCGAAGGGGGGCGTGGCTTAAATTTGAAACAAACTTGATCTGCGTGAGGTATATAGAAATCTGTGTGCCAAATTTGGTTACTTTATCTCTTATAGTCTCTGAGATTCCTTTGTTTATACAGACCAACGAACGGTTTTTCGCGATTTGCGAGGGCGGAGGGGGGCGTGGCCAAAATTTGAAACAAACTTGATCTGCGCTGGGTATATATAAATCTGTGTGCCAAATTTGGTTACTCTATCTCTTATAGTCTCTGAGATCCTTTTGTTCATACGGACAGACGGACAGACGGACAGACGGACGGACGGACAGACGGACAGACACACATGGCTATATCGACTCGGCTGTTGATGCTGATCAAGAATATATATACTTTATAGGGTCGGAGATGCCTCCTTCTCCCTGTTACATACATTCCAACGAACACAATATACCCTTATACTTATTTTTTATAAGTAACGGGTATAAAAACAAAAGGGACAGAAAAGTGATCTATATTCGACATCGGACTTCTTCTTTTTGTTCTGCACACAATTTTGCATTCGCCCGCCCAACCATGATCCTGAAAAGCCTCATAAAATCCATAAAAAGATCAGGATCCCTAAAAGAAGTCCTGTGTTAGCTAGCCTATCCCATCCAAACGCTACATGGTTCCAAATAATCGAAAAAAAATAGCACATAATTGACGTTATAAACATTTTAATCATGACTAATCATACGGAGCACAAAATTCATAATACGAGAAAATTAATATAAAGACAATAATATAATAAATAAATGTAAATTTGGCAAAAGGTTGCAATAGGGACGGATATGAATATGTTCGATAGTCAATTATGGGTACTAATTATGTTTATCATTATCCATAATTATATATAAATATAATAAAATAATATATATATAATACTAGAAATAAGTTAATAAATATAAATAGTTAAATATACATAATAAACATTATACTGAGATATACAGGTTAATATTTTCCATTATTTGAAAATATCTTAATATATTTCAATATAAACTTAAGTAATCTCTTAATTAATTGGCATTGTTCACTTTGAGCAACTTTGAAGTTTTATATCTTTGAGTTGCTCATAATCAAAACGAATAAACAGCTGTGAAGCAGCTTTAAGAGCGCACAGCAAGGTCAGCAATTTAAGTGCTCGCGCTAAAGAGAAGCTTTGGCGAGCGCGCAATGTTTACATATGCACAATGTTATATTAAGAGAATAAAAGCTCACTTACAGCATGTTCCCGCGTAGAAAGATCTTTCTCAGCTGGTGAATGTATGTGTGTGTGTGTGTGCGTTAACCTGTGGAATTTAAGCTGAGCTTGCGTGACCTGTCAAAAGCTCGCTGCTATAGCCATATAAACATATGTTAGAGCTTTCGAGCTCGATGCATAAAATGTAAATATAAACAATGCTATTTTATGTATTTTAAATTATTGCATAAACATAATAATGTCAATTGCAACTTATGCACAATTATGCCATTCAACTTAAATGATTAGATTCTATTTATTGCAGGGGTTATGTATAATCATTGATCTCTTTGTACATTCACATAAACCGCCTTTGCAATCAATATAATCATTAGCCAAAAGTACATACATTTACGATTAACATGTTTAGCAGTAAAATATGTAATATGGCTGAAGGCCCAAAAAGCAAAAGATTAATAAAGACACATATACTACACTAAAGACATTCACAAAACATTAGCACATCACACTGCTGACGTCATCCATAGGTTATGTTGGTTATGTTGAGGTGATTGTTCCTCGCGAAGGTGGCCGTTTTCTGCAGGCAATCTTTGCCAGATCTTCGGGCACAACGAATAGACTCCAATCTATCTGATTCTATCGCTTCTTGTCTTTCTTTCTCCGGGTCTTTGGGATTTAGTTCGGCCAATTTTTGGCTCAAAAGTTGCACTTTAGAAATAGTTAAAAACAAGAATTGAAAATCTACAGAAAAAAAAATTACTGAGAAATTATTACTCACATGATATTTTATTTTTGTATTTTTTTAATCTTTTTGAGTTCTTATGCACTTTATTAACTTTGCTAAGTTTTTTTTTTTATTATTTTTGCGAATTAAAATCACGCACAACAACAAAGAACTATGGGGTCAAAATAGGCCTAGAAGAAATCTAATTTTTCCGGAAATCTCATTCTCTATTTCATTGACATTTTCTGAGGGCTGCAAATGTCTAAAAATAGTATTTTAGGGTGCATTTATCTTTTTGTTTGTTCTATGCACATTCTGAACCTCTCTCATAGATGGCGCTAACAAATCTACAAAACATACAAAGTACATTGAACACTTAAATACATAAGGGAATAGCATGCTTAATACATAGATTAATCTACAAAAATTTTAATATTAATACTAACATACATAAATTGAATAAATAAAATACATTAAATTATGTTTGTTGTGACGTAGCAAAGTTGATTGTCCGGTGGCAAAACTACTGCATACCCACAATGGAGATACAAAAAATCCGTTGCCTACTTTCGGGCACATGAGAAAAATCTTTAACTCCAAGCGACCCCTACAATCCCCCCTGCCAAAATCACACTTTGGTGTTGAAATACCAAAGGGTGGTACTCGCTTGGAGGAATTGCGATATATTAAAGGATTCATTGCTTGATGACCTTTGCATGATACTTTCCGATAACTCGACCTTGGGCATCCTCTATCTCGTAATAGCTATTACCGAGCTTACGCTTAATTCGGGCTTTAACAAAGGTTGGTGCTAGTTTCGCGTTAAAGCCTTTTGTAAAGTTGCTTTGCTGAAAGTTGCGTCTAAAGACCTCTTGACCAACTTTAAAATCAACTTCACGACTTCTAAGGTTGTATTGTTTTTCATTTCGTTGATGCTGCTGCTGAATAGCATTCTGGGCAGTTTTTCGAATTATATCAAATGAGTCTTCTCTGTCAAAGCTAACAGTACGGTCTTCTAATTGTTGTAAGTTTCGTAAGAGCGGATACGTATTACCATTTGTTATCATGTGTTGACCAAATGCAACACGATAAGGACTGTTGTTGATAGCTGAATGTATACTTGAGCGTAGGGCACAACTTATATGGCTAAGCTGCTCATCCCAATTGGTTTGATCTGGCTTAATATACGCTTTAATCGCAGAAATAACCGATCGGTTTACGCGTTCTGACGCATTTGCTTGAGGAGCGTGTACTGCCGTGAAGAAATGTTGCACATTGTATTTTTGCAACAGTGAATTAAATTGGTGCGACTTAAATTGTACTCCGTTGTCTGACACGAGTATTTCGGGTACACCAAAACAGTGGAATATTTCCTCTTCCATAAAACAAATGATAGCATCCGTTGTAAATTTCTTTACAGGCTTGAGAAAAGGATACTTGGACAGGTGGTCTAATACTACAAATATTCCTATATTCCCTGATTTGCTCCGAGGATACGGTCCCAAAAAATCAACAAAAATCTTTTGAAACACTCTCTGCGTTTCTTTTAATGGAGCTAGCGGTGGTCGTAACGTACGATTGGGATGTTTGGTACATTTACAAATGGCACATCCGTTTATAAACTCTTTAACGTCGTTAACTAGGTTTGGCCAATAATAATAACGTCGAATCCTTTCCAACGTTTTATTAATGCCACTATGTGACGATAACGGATCCTGATGATTTTGCTTTAGCACATCTGACACAAGGCCCTTTGGAATCCACAGCTTCCAGCACAAGTCGTCTGCGATTTGATCGCCAGATGCGTGCTCTGCACGACGATAAATGAAATTATCGATGACTTTAACATCAGGGAGCTGGGTCTGATTTGCTTTGATTTTATCAATCAAATCCTGATACTCGGCTGACTTAAAATGACCAGACTGTAAGTCTATCAAAGTGTCTCCACTAATATTTGACAAGTCCTCAGTGTGTACGCGTGATAGAGCGTCTGGGACAATATTTATGCTGCTTTTGCGGTGAAAAATTTTAAATGAAAAACCTTGCAATTTGAGAGCCCATCGAGCCAACCTAGAACTTAAGTCCGATTGGGACATCAGCCACTTCAAAGATGCATGATCGGTATGGATGGCGAAATCGTGGCCTTCAACATACGCTCGAAATTTTTTCACGCACATAATCGCTGCCAAACACTCTTTTTCGGTAACTGAATAATTTCTCTGACAACGATTCAGTTTACGGGACATGAATGCAATTGGAACGTCATTTCCCTCACTATTCTTTTGCATTAAAACGCCTCCAATTCCTGTATGGCTGGCATCACAATGAATTTCAAACGGAATCGAAAAGTTTGGGCTATGTAATACAGGAGCCGTGCACAGTTGTTCCTTTAAGTTTTCGAACGCCTTCTGTGCTTCATCAGACCATACAAACTTGCGACTTTGTTTGAGAGTGTCAGTAATGGGAGCAGCAATTTCAGCATAGTTTTTAATAAATTTATGATACCACCCAGTGGTTCCTAAAACCTACGTACTTGTTTGACCGATCGGGGCACTGGAAACTCTCGAATAGCTGCAACTTTGTCAGGATCAGTTTGAATTGTTCCATGTCCAATTACATGACCTAAATACTTAACCTCCTTGAGGCAGAAACTGCTTTTCTCCACATTAATTGTGAGACCTGCTTGAGAAAGTCTATCTGCTAACGCTTTCAAAACTGCAATGTGTTTCTCAAACGACTCCGAAATCACCAGCAAATCATCAAGATAAATGAATATTTCATTTCTCAGATTTGGCGGGATGACTTTGTCCATCAGTTTTGACATCGTCTGTGGAGCATTAGATAGACCAAATGGCATGACTGTAAACTGATACAGCGGCCTTCCTGGCACTGTAAATGCAGTTTTCTCACGAGCTCAGGGAGTTAACGGAATTTGCCAATAGGCATCTTTTAAATCAATGCTAGAAATAAATTTAGCTTTCGGAAGTCTGCTTAATATACCGTCAATGAGGGGCATCGGATACGCATTTTTAATTGTAATTTCATTGACTTTACGGCTATCAAGACAGAGGCGAACTTTGCCTGGCTTTCGGACAATTACGACAGGAGATGACCACGGACTTTCTGACTCTTCAATAACGCCAAGTGCTATCATTCTGTCGAGTTCTTCGTACATCAGTTTCTCGACTGCAGGCGACACTGCGTAATGACGTTGTTTTATTGGTCGAAATTCAGATACTTCAATGTCATGTGCAAGCCAGTTCGTCTTTCCTAAACCTTTTTCAGCAAATGAAGGAAATAACTGAATTGTTGTTATTAACTCCTTTTGCTGTAACTCAGACAAAGGTATCTGTAATGGATCATCGAAATTTAAAGCTGCCAATTTGTTGGAATTTTCTTTGTTCATTAAAAACAACGGCAACAAGTCAAAACTTCTCCAAAAATCGATGCCTAGATACAATTCTTGTGCTAAAGAGGGTACAAGATAGATACATAATCGTTTTGATTCCCCGCGAAAAGAAACTATAGTAGAAATTCTACCTAAAATCGTTTGGCCTTTTCCATCAGCCGTTCGTACTACAGCATGCATGGGTTTGAAATCACAGTTAGTTTGTGCCAATTCTTGCGCAAACTTGCCTCCAATGCAGCTTATTGATGCACCAGTGTCCATTAGACCACTGATACTTCTACCAAACATCGTGACTTCAGCATATGGTCGTAAATCGTTGCAATTATTAGCCACTGACGATAGTACTGCTTTGCGGATTTCTTTGCACTGTTTTCGAAATAAATCTCTGCGCTTGCGATCACGAGTTTCAGATACTATTTCTTGAGATGGAATCTGTTTCTGTTGCTTTTGATTATGTAAAGGAATAGCTGGGATTTGGTTTAAGTCTGGGGTATTTAAGAGTGAACTTGAGTTCGTACAAGTTACTCTGTATTCGTCGCTTTCGATACTAGTTTGCGTGCACTCGTTTTTTGACGAGATACATTTCTGACAAGACGGCTTATAAGTGTCGCGCTTGCCACAACCGTAGCAAAACACTTTGCGCTCTGCTTCGCATTCCTGATACCGATGGCCTTGCTTTCCACAATTCCAACAGGAAAGAGCAACTGCCTCAACATCGAACGTCTCAACATCCTCAGAATCAGATCCTGCGGCCATTTCTGACTGCACAGAAACTTCGTGTACTTGTGGTCGTGACACGAAACGTCTAGTCGAAGAAAAGGGCTTGACAGTGCTTTGCATAAATCTCTCACGCTTTCGTACAAACTGTCGCAACTGAACTATGTTGTGAATTGGCACATACAACAGTTCATGCTGAACTTCATTCAAAAGATTTGCTAGTAACGCTTCTAACAAAGACTGTTCAGTCATGGGCTGTACAAGCCGATCAGCAAGAGCAACAATAGCTTCATAGAAGCTATCGAACGTCTCGTTCGCTTTTTGTTTCCGTTGCGAGATAGCTGTTAGAATTTCTAAGTCTGTTCGTCCGTCGGCAAACTGAGATTTGAGAGCAATACATAAATCAATCCATCGGACAATAGATACGCCACGGTGATATCTCCAGTACCACTCACTAGCGCTACCCTCGAAAAGATTTCTCGCATATCGTGCTAGCAATTCAAAATTACCATCCAATGTTTGATTGGTAAGAGCTTCGACCCGATATAAAAAATCATCGATTGCTATCGACAAATGACCTGAAAATCGTACCTTCCAGTTCGAAATTATCTGACTTATTCTATCAGGACGCAAATTGTTTGATTGTTGGGACTCTGGTGGAAATGAGGGACTGTTCTGAGTATTGTGTGCTCGATTATGCACATCTCTCCCTTCTCTGTTAGTCACTCCAAACAATTGCTCAAAAGATTGATTCTGTCTACCTGGAGAAGACTGTCTATTGCTAAATTGGTCTCTATCAACTGCAGGAGGAGCTGCAGCTTGTAGTGTCAATCTTTGGAATCCTGTTTCAATAGCTTGAGCCAATAATTGAGTGTGCTGAGCTAGAGCAGCTGAAACTGCTGTAGCAATACTTTGCTGTAAGTTTGCAACTAGAGCTACAGCTGTAGTCGCAGTTGTATTGGTATTTCCCGCTGGATCAGCATCCCCAGCTGAATCACCTGACACTTCCTGTTGACTCATTGTCAAATTATCTGTCTGACCAATAGTGTCAGATATCTGAGCTTGCTGAACTTGCTGAGTTCTTGAACTTGATCTGGTTATCGGTCCCGATCGAGATGCTATCGCCCGAGCAGCAGCTAATTCGTCAGATAAACTCAACGTTGCTTTAGTAAGTGCAGTTTTGCACACGGGACAGACCTTACGATTTCCTGAACGTGTATTAAAACAGGAATGGTGAAAGAAATGATTGCAGTTCGTAGTCAACAGTTGAGCTGGATATTCCACTTCCTTTGTGCACACACAACAAAAAGTTTCGTTTGACTGTCTTTGATATTGAGGGTCACCACTATTTAACGGCATAGTCTAATTGTATTTTTATTTATTCCTAAAAGTACGAAATTCCAATTACAAAAAAAAATTTTAAATACGGAATGTAAACAAAACTCTCGAAATCAACAATAAATCATAAACAAATTTTGAAACCATACAACATTTATCCGAGTAAGGGTTGCCAACAAAAATTCGATATAGATCAAGAGAAGAGTAAATAAAGTATTTATGGAACTTAGTATAATACTTCAGCTACAGCGGCAAGTACTACTAGCTTTCAGCCACTAACTTGACTCCAGCTAATAACTGAAAATAATATCAAAATTCGGAGACCTAATGCTGTATCACACACAAACTTACACTCGTGCCCATGCAAAGATCACGACTATGTTTGTTTGTTGCGAACAACGAAAGTATAATAGAGATAGTAAAGAAAAGGAATGAAATTTTTAACAAATGCTTTGATCAATTCCTTATTGCAGAAGTTATTGTTCCTAAGAAGAAATATAGCTCACAGAAAAGCAAAGAGCACTATATTCTTCTGGCCATAACCTGCAATTAACTTCAGCACCGTTGCAATTACGTAATAGAGTGATAGAGATACATTATTAAGCCTGTATCCAGTTGACTGGCAGCTACAAAGTTAACAATCCTTGAAGCTGTTTCCAACGACAACCGAATCAATTACAGGATAATGTACCACAGCATCCATTGCATACTTTTATGCATATACCATTTATGTTTTTGTTTAATGGCAGGTCGTAGCTTTTATCCACGAGTAAACCTGTCTCCAGTTACATAAAGGTATTTACATCGGGACTACATGACTATGTGTACTTAGTGTTCGGCCATACAGCTATTTTGAAGCTAGTATAGTTTCGAGAAACACTCACAATAGTACATGAGTTATGAATATTATTAAGATGTGGTCTTAACGTTATTTTGAAACTATTAAGGCATCCAACATCCAAATATTCAAAACTAGGACATGGGAGGAAAATAATAGGAAAGGATATGAACAATAGGATATCAAAGTCTAGCTAGATGTTGTTGTTAGCTTGTAGGTGTTGTTGACTTTGTTTCCAAATTTTCTAAGTCGAGGTCAGGTCAGCCTAGGGCATCATAATAAAATATTATGTTACTCCGATTTGCAGCGTTCTTAGCTTACAAGTTCGCTAACTTGCCCCACGTTTGGGCGCCAAATAAAATAATTAAAACTGTAACGAGTAACAAAGAGAATCTTCGGACAATGAAGCAGATGTTCGTGTAACTGAACGAAGGAGTACGCGCTTGCACTTTCGGCTACTTTCTGGTCGGATGGGAGTGGGTATTGTTTCTAAACCTTCAAGATACGTTGCTTCGCTCCTAAGCTTAACATTTTATTAAATTCGCGTACTATTTTTTTCAACAAAGGGGGGGTTAAGAACCTAGGAAGGGGAAACAAGGATAGGTAGGATTCAATGGATTCTAAAGAATAAACAAAAGGGACAGAAAAGTGATCTATATTCGACATCGGACTTCTTCTTTTTGTTCTGCACACAATTGTGCATTCGCCGGCCCAACCATGATCCTGAAAAGCCTCATAAAATCCATAAAAAGATCAGGATCTCTAAAAGAAGTCCTGTGTTAGCTAGCCTATCCCATCCAAACGCTACATGGTTCCAAATAATCGAAAAAAAATTAACACATAATTGACGTTATAAACATTTTAATCATGACTAATCATACGGAGCACAAAATTCATAATACGAGAAAATTAATATAAAGACAATAATATAATAAATAAATGTAAATTTGGCAAAAGGTTGCAATAGGGACGGATATGAATATGTTCCATAGTCAATTATGGGTACTAATTATGTTTATCATTATCCATAATTATATATAAATATAATAAAATAATATACATATATATAATACTAGAAATAGGTTAATAAATATAAATAGTTAAATATACATAATAAACATTATACTGAGATATATAGGTTAATATTTTCCATTATTTGAAAATATCTTAATATATTTCAATATAAACTTAAGTAATCTTTTAATTAATTGGCATTGTTCACTTTGAGCAACTTTGAAGTTTTATATCTTTGAGTTGCTCATAATCAAAACGAATAAACAGCTGTGAAGCAGCTTTAAGAGCGCACAGCAAGGTCAGCAATTTAAGTGCTCGCGCTAAAGAGAAGCTTTGGCGAGCGCGCAATGTTTACATATGCACAATGTTATATTAAGAGAATAAAAGCTCACTTACAGCATGTTCCCGCGTAGAAAGATCTTTCTCAGCTGGTGAATGTATGTGTGTGTGTGTGTGCGTTAACCTGTGGAATTTAAGCTGAGCTTGCGTGACCTGTCAAAAGCTCGCTGCTATAGCCATATAAACATATGTTAGAGCTTTCGAGCTCGATGCATAAAATGTAAATATAAACAATGCTATTTTATGTATTTTAAATTATTGCATAAACATAATAATGTCAATTGCAACTTATGCACAATTATGCCATTCAACTTAAATGATTAGATTCTATTTATTGCAGGGGTTATGTATAATCATTGATCTCTTTGTACATTCACATAAACCGCCTTTGCAATCAATATAATCATTAGCCAAAAGTACATACATTTACGATTAACATGTTTAGCAGTAAAATATGTAATATGGCTGAAGGCCCAAAAAGCAAAAGATTAACAAAGACACATATACTACACTAAAGACATTCACAAAACATTAGCACATCACACTGCTGACGTCATCCATAGGTTAAATAACCTTCGGACCGTGCAGACGTGTTTCTATAAAGCGCTCCGTAATAATCGTAATAATCTTAATCTAAATAGTACCCACGTGCGGTAAAAATCTAGATTTAGGCCAAGAGCCCCCTAGTGCGATGTGCGCGCCCACTAAACTAGTTTTGCGAATATAATAAAACTATTCTATAATCTATAAACAAATCAAATAGAATTTGTATTGAACAAGTGCTAACTACGATGAGTCACTACGATACCCGTGCCCACCGTCAGCGCGAGCAAGACGAGCGACGACTCTCTTTGGCCAAAAATAACGCTTACTTTAGCTATGTCTCCGACACAACAGCACAAATAACCGAAAAATCAAAGCAGAACCTCTTAGCCGCAGAAGATACGAGAGCGCGTTCTTGCTCTCCGAATTTACCAACTACAACTCCAAAAAGCTGGAGCGAAGAGTGTGCCTCTCCAATGCCGATCGTCTCCCCGCATAAACCTCTTTCACCACCAAATTTGCCCTCACAAGCCACTGCAGCTGACGCTACAGCAACAACAACTTTAACTGTGTCAACAGTCGTCGTACCATCTTCTGCTGACCAAGCACAATCTTCGAATGCAAGCGCAGCGTCAAAACCAACGGTTCCGGCTAGGCAGACCGGAATGGATCGCTACTTTCAAATAGTACCCAAGCGAAAACTAAGCCCACAAAAAATACTGGGAAATAAAACAAAAATAAACCGCGGTGACTTAAACCAAACTGCTGGGGACCCAATAAACACCAACAATAGGTTTGCGCCGCTGGCTGATACTGTCAACGAACAACCTACCGAAGCTGGACATGGACCAAAGAAACCTAAGCCCCCACCTATATACATTAGGGAGAAGATATCCAACGCACTGGTGAACAAGATTGTTGATCTCATTGGAAACAACAACTTTCATGTCATTCCTCTAATAAAAGGGAATATTCACGAAATAAAGCTCCAAACAAAAGACGAGGAGCATTTCCGTAAAATCTCCCGTTATCTAAATGAAGCTAAAAAAAGCTTCTACACTTACCAACTAAAAAGCAGCAAAGGCCTGCAGGTGGTACTTAAAGGTATTGAACCGGATGTCCCCCCTTCCGAGATCTCAAGTGCGTTAAAAGAAAAGGGCTTTCTCGCTAAGAGAGTCACAAATATAATAAACAAAAATAAAATACCGCAACCTCTCTTCAAAGTTGAGCTGGAGCCAGACAGTAAAGCTCCAAAGAAAAATGAAGTGCACCCGATCTACAAGATACAGCTCCTGTTGCATCGCCGGATCACTGTTGAGGAACCACACAAACGGAACGGCCCAGTTCAATGCTCGAACTGCCAGGAATATGGGCATACCAGGTCGTATTGCATGTTGCGTCCGGTATGTGTGGCTTGTGGAGACTCCCATGGCCCAGACTCCTGCTCAGTCAACAAAGATGACCCTAATACAAAAAAGTGCGGCAACTGCGGTGGAAATCACACAGCGAACTACAGAGGCTGTCCAGTGTACAAGGAACTAAAAAACCGTATCCGACGAGTACCAACAACGCGTCATCAGCACCTGCCAGCTGCAGTTATAGCATCCCAAACTACACCCGACGTCTTTTTCGCCAAAGCAGCCAGGTCCTCACTTGGTCCCGCAAACACTATCAACGGCATTTCTTTCGCTAGTGCTTTAAAATCTGGCTTGCAAAAACCATCTCCCTCAGCAGCACCTTCTAGTGTAATCCAAGAAGATTTGAGTATGGTTAACGCTCAGCAGCCCTTGCAGCAGTCACAAAACTCTATTGAAGCAATGATTTTCACCCTACAACAAAGTATGATGGAATTCATGTCGTTTATGAAATCAACTATGCAAAACCTTATGCAAAATCAAAACACCTTGATACAGATGCTCGCATCTCAACAATCAAAATAATCAATGACGCCTCTACGAATATCTCTGTGGAACGCCAACGGTGTTTCACGGCATAAACTTGAACTTACTCAATTCCTAAACGACAAACACATTGATGTAATGCTGCTATCTGAGACGCATCTCACTAACAAATATAATTTCCAAATTCACGGCTATATATTCTACGGCACTGATCATCCGGACGGAAAAGCACACGGTGGAACCGGTATTCTAATAAGAAACCGTATCAAACATCAATTCCACAAAAGGTACGCGAAAAACTATCTACAAGCCACATCCATAACTGTACAATCGGACATCAATAATCTTACTATTGCCGCTGTATACTGTCCTCCCCGTTTTACAATCTCTGAAGATCAATTCATGCAATTCTACAACTCACTGGGACAGCGATTCTTAGCAGCAGGAGACTACAATGCGAAACACCCGCACTGGGGCTCTCGCCTTGTGACCACTAAGGGAAGGCAGTTATACAATGCAATCATAAAACCAAGCAACAAACTCAATTATGTTTCCCCGGGTAGTCCTACATACTGGCCAGCAGACCCTAACAAACAACCAGACTTAATAGATTTTGCTGTGACAAAAAACATCCCACGCAATCTAATAAGCGCCGAAGCACTTTCGGATCTGTCATCCGACCACTCCCCCGTGTTATTAAATCTACTCCAATCCCCGGTATATATGGAATATCCTAATAGACTTACAACACACAGAACCAACTGGCTCAAGTACAAGAAATACGTAAGCACTCACCTCGATCTTACCCCGCAATTCAACATTGAAGCGGACATCGACTGCTCCGCTGATTTATTAGAATCTGTACTTGTAGAAGCAGCTAAAATCTCTACTCCACAACATGCGCATGTGCAGACCAAACAACGCAAAACTAATCTTCAAATAGAACAACTTGTTCTGGAAAAGCGACGATTGCGACGTGAATGGCAGTCCCACCGGTCGCCATCTACCAAACAACGCTTTAAAGATGCTTCGCGCAGACTCAGCAAAGCTCTAAAGCAAGAAGAAACAGATGCCCAACGCCGCTACATAGAGCAATTGTCACCAACCAGTACCAAGCATCCTTTGTGGAGGGCTCACCCAACGCTAAGTGCGCCGATCGAAACGGTAACGCCTATAAGAAACTCTTCAGGCTGCTGGGCCCGTAGCGACATAGACAGAGCCAACACATTTGCCACTCACCTACGTAATGTATTCCAACCAAATCCCGCAACAAATTCATTCGTACTTTCTTCCTGCGCACCTCATAATCCAGGCGAGTCTGAACCACCTCAGTTCCGTGCGAACGAAATTGGAAAAGTCATAAAAGAACAGATGAAACCAAAAAAAGCTCCAGGCTGTGATCAAATAAATCAAAAAATGATCATTGAACTTCCAAACTGTGCTATTTCCCTCATCTGTAAGCTTTTCAACGCGATTACAACACTTGGCTACTTCCCAAAAAAATGGAAGAAGTCGGTCATTATAATGATACCCAAACCTGGAAAAGATCATACAATACCATCATCTTATAGACCAATTAGTCTACTACCGTGCTTGTCCAAGCTTTTTGAAAAATGCCTACTGACGCGCATAATTCCTCATCTGATAACACGCAATGCAATCCCAACACATCAATTTGGCTTCAGAGAAAAGCATGGAACTATCGAGCAAGTCAACCGAATAACATCAGAAATACGTACAGCATACGAACATCGGGAATACTGCAGTGCAATATTCCTCGACGTCTCCCAGGCTTTCGATCGAGTGTGGCTTGATGGCCTCATGCACAAAATCAAAACAACGCTTCCGGTGTACACTCATAAGCTACTCGAGTCGTACCTCTACAATAGAGTCTTCGCAGTTAGATGCAACACTACTACATCTAACGATCACATTATAGAAGCTGGAGTTCCTCAGGGAAGTGTTCTGGGACCAACACTATACGTAATATACACAGCGGACATCCCGATAAATGAGCGGCTAACAACATCCACATTTGCAGACGATACCGCAATCCTCAGTCGCTCCAGATGCCCCATTCAGGCAACAGCACGTCTAGCTGAACATTTGGCGGTAGTAGAGAAATGGTTAGCCGACTGGCGTATTAAAGTAAATAACCAAAAATGTAAACACATCACGTTTACCCTCAACATGCAAACATGTCCTCCGTTAACACTCTCTAATAGGCAACTTCCACAAGCCAAAGAAGTAACGTACCTTGGCGTTCACCTTGATAGGCGGCTCACCTGGCGTCGTCACATTGAAGCAAAGAAAACGCAGATTAAACTGAAAGCCAATAAACTTTATTGGCTTTTAAACCACCGATCTCCTCTCAGCTTGGACTACAAGGTCCTACTCTACAATTCCACCATAAAACCAGTGTGGACCTACGGCTCGCAGCTATGGGGAAACGCGTGCAGTAGCAATATTGATATCATCCAGCGAGTACAATCGAAAATCTTGAGGACTATCACTGGGGCACCGTGGTATGTTCGAAACGACAACATTCATAGAGATTTGAACGTTATATACGTTAAAGATGAGATAGCACGACAAAAGGCGAGCTACAACATTAAGTTATCCCTGCACCCCAATCCACTTGCTCGGCAATTAACTCGGGTTTGCAGTCGAACCCGTCTTCAGCGAAACGACCTTCCAGCCCAGCAATAAACACTTGGGGCACCGTAGTTCATATTAAGTCAACATGACTGTTAGTTAAGCGTTAAATATAAGATTTGATAAACTTATTGTAAGTCTCCCTTGGAGAAGATTCAATAAATAAAGCCAACGTAAAAAAAAAAAAAAAAAAAAAAAAAAAAAAATCCATAGGTTATGTTGGTTATGTTGAGGTGATTGTTCCTCGCGAAGGTGGCCGTTTTCTGCAGGCAATCTTTGCCAGATCTTCGGGCACAACGAATAGACTCCAATTGTCAGCACTTTGTTGGCCGCATCGGCGCTGGATCGTCAAAATAACTCCCACTTATATGTTGGCTGCCATCACCTTGTGAGAACAATTCACACTGATGAACAGCTGTTCAGCGCGGTGGGCTAAAAGCTCATGTAAAAGCTTTTAGATATCTGGTTTCATTAACCTAGATATCTGGCTTTATATGTAAGCCTAAGTGCCGGCTCTGATTTTGAAATTAGAAGAATATCAAAACGGAAGTTAATAACCAAATAATTTTTCACTAACTCATTTTGTAATATTTGGAAACTTCTGATTCTATCGCTTCTTGTCTTTCTTTCTCCGGGTCTTTGGGATTTAGTTCGGCCAATTTTTGGCTCAAAAGTTGCACTTTAGAAATAGGTAAAAACAAGAATTCAAAATCTACAGAAAAATAATTACTGAGAAATTATTACTCACATGATATTTTTTTTTTTGTATTTTTTGTAATCACTTTGAGTTCTTATGCACTTTATTAACTTTGCTAAGATTTTTATTTTTTTTATTTTTGCGAATTAAAATCACGCACAACTTCACAACTTGACGACCACGAGGAGAAAGAACTATGGGGTCAAAATAGGCCTAGAAGAAATCTAATTTTTCCGGAAATCTCATTCTCTATTTCATTGACATTTTCTGAGGGCTGCAAATGTCTAAAAATAGTATTTTAGGGTGCATTTATCTTTTTGTTTGTTCTATGCACATTCTGAACCTCTCTCATAGATGGCGCTAACAAATCTACAAGACATACAAAGTACATTGAACACTTAAATACATAACGGAATAGCATGCTTAATACATAGATTAATCTACAAAAATTTTAATATTAATACTAACATACATAAATTGAATAAATAAAATACATTAAATTATGTTTGTTGTGACGTAGCAAAGTTGTCATGGGCTCAGTCATGGGCTGTACAAGCCGATCAGCAAGAGCAACAATAGCTTCATAGAAGCTATCGAACGTCTCGTTCGCTTTTTGTTTCCGTTGCGAGATAGCTGTTAGAATTTCTAAGTCTGTTCGTCCGTCGGCAAACTGAGATTTGAGAGCAAAACATAAATCAATCCATCGGACAATAGATACGCCACGGTGATATCTCCAGTACCACTCACTAGCGCTACCCTCGAAAAGATTGCTCGCATATCGTGCTAGCAATTCAAAATTACCATCCAATGTTTGATTGGTAAGAGCTTCGACCCGGTATAAAAAATCATCGATTGCTATCGACGAATGACCTGAAAATCGTACCTTCCAGTTCGAAATTATCTGACTTATTCTATCAGGACGCAAATTGTTTGATTGTTGGGACTCTGGTGGAAATGAGGGACTGTTCTGAGTATTGTGTGCTCGATTATGCACATCTCTCCCTTCTCTGTTAGTCACTCCAAACAATTGCTCAAAAGATTGATTCTGTCTACCTGGAGAAGACTGTCTATTGCTAAATTGGTCTCTATCAACTGCAGGAGGAGCTGCAGCTTGTAGTGTCAATCTTTGGAATCCTGTTTCAATAGCTTGAGCCAATAATTGAGTGTGCTGAGCTAGAGCAGCTGAAACTGCTGTAGCAATACTTTGCTGTAAGTTTGCAACTAGAGCTACAGCTGTAGTCGCAGTTGTATTGGTATTTCCCGCTGGATCAGCATCCCCAGCTGAATCACCTGACACTTCCTGTTGACTCATTGTCAAATTATCTGTCTGACCAATAGTGTCAGATATCTGAGCTTGCTGAACTTGCTGAGTTCTTGAACTTGATCTGGTTATCGGTCCCGATCGAGATGCTATCGCCCGAGCAGCAGCTAATTCGTCAGATAAACTCAACGTTGCTTTAGTAAGTGCAGTTTTGCACACGGGACAGACCTTACGATTTCCTGAACGTGTATTAAAACAGGAATGGTGAAAGAAATGATTGCAGTTCGTAGTCAACAGTTGAGCTGGATATTCCACTTCCTTTGTGCACACACAACAAAAAGTTTCGTTTGACTGTCTTTGATATTGAGGGTCACCACTATTTAACGGCATAGTCTAATTGTATTTTTATTTATTCCTAAAAGTACGAAATTCCAATTACAAAAAAAAATTTTAAATACGGAATGTAAACAAAACTCTCGAAATCAACAATAAATCATAAACAAATTTTGAAACCATACAACATTTATCCGAGTAAGGGTTGCCAACAAAAATTCGATATAGATCAAGAGAAGAGTAAATAAAGTATTTATGGAACTTAGTATAATACTTCAGCTACAGCGGCAAGTACTACTAGCTTTCAGCCACTAACTTGACTCCAGCTAATAACTGAAAATAATATCAAAATTCGGAGACCTAATGCTGTATCACACACAAACTTACACTCGTGCCCATGCAAAGATCACGACTATGTTTGTTTGTTGCGAACAACGAAAGTATAATAGAGATAGTAAAGAAAAGGAAATGCAATTTTCAACAAATGCTTTGATCAATTCCTTATTGCAGAAGTTATTGTTCCTAAGAAGAAATATAGCTCACAGAAAAGCAAAGAGCACTATATTCTTCTGGCCATAACCTGCAATTAACTTCAGCACCGTTGCAATTACGTAATAGAGTGATAGAGATACATTATTAAGCCTGTATCCAGTTGACTGGCAGCTACAAAGTTAACAATCCTTGAAGCTGTTTCCAACGACAACCGAATCAATTACAGGATAATGTACCACAGCATCCATTGCATACTTTTATGCATATACCATTTATGTTTTTGTTTAATGGCAGGTCGTAGCTTTTATCCACGAGTAAACCTGTCTCCAGTTACATAAAGGTATTTACATCGGGACTACATGACTATGTGTACTTAGTGTTCGGCCATACAGCTATTTTGAAGCTAGTATAGTTTCCAGAAACACTCACAATAGTACATGAGTTATGAATATTATTAAGATGTGGTCTTAACGTTATTTTGAAACTATTAAGGCATCCAACATCCAAATATTCAAAACTAGGACATGGGAGGAAAATAATAGGAAAGGATATGAACAATAGGATATCAAAGTCTAGCTAGATGTTGTTGTTAGCTTGTAGGTGTTGTTGACTTTGTTTCCAAATTTTCTAAGTCGAGGTCAGGTCAGCCTAGGGCATCATAATAAAATATTATGTTAATCCGATTTGCAGCGTTCTTAGCTTACAAGTTCGCTAACTTGCCCCACGTTTGGGCGCCAAATAAAATAATTAAAACTGTAACGAGTAACAAAGAGAATCTTCGGACAATGAAGCAGATGTTCGTGTAACTGAACGAAGGAGTACGCGCTTGCACTTTCGGCTACTTTCTGGTCGGATGGGAGTGGGTATTGTTTCTAAACCTTCAAGATACGTTGCTTCGCTCCTAAGCTTAACATTTTATTAAATTCGCGTACTATTTTTTTCAACAAAGGGGGGGTTAAGAACCTAGGAAGGGGAAACAAGGATAGGTAGGATTCAATGGATTCTAAAGAATAAACAAAAGGGACAGAAAAGTGATCTATATTCGACATCGGACTTCTTCTTTTTGTTCTCCTGAAAAGCCTCATAAAATCCATAAAAAGATCAGGATCTCTAAAAGAAGTCCTGTGTTAGCTAGCCTATCCCATCCAAACGCTACATGGTTCCAAATAATCGAAAAAAAATTAACACATAATTGACGTTATAAACATTTTAATCATGACTAATCATACGGAGCACAAAATTCATAATACGAGAAAATTAATATAAAGACAATAATATAATAAATAAATGTAAATTTGGCAAAAGGTTGCAATAGGGACGGATATGAATATGTTCCATAGTCAATTATGGGTACTAATTATGTTTATCATTATCCATAATTATATATAAATATAATAAAATAATATATATATAATACTAGAAATAGGTTAATAAATATAAATAGTTAAATATACATAATAAACATTATACTGAGATATATAGGTTAATATTTTCCATTATTTGAAAATATCTTAATATATTTCAATATAAACTTAAGTAATCTTTTAATTAATTGGCATTGTTCACTTTGAGCAACTTTGAAGTTTTATATCTTTGAGTTGCTCATAATCAAAACGAATAAACAGCTGTGAAGCAGCTTTAAGAGCGCACAGCAAGGTCAGCAATTTAAGTGCTCGCGCTAAAGAGAAGCTTTGGCGAGCGCGCAATGTTTACATATGCACAATGTTATATTAAGAGAATAAAAGCTCACTTACAGCATGTTCCCGCGTAGAAAGATCTTTCTCAGCTGGTGAATGTATGTGTGTGTGTGTGTGCGTTAACCTGTGGAATTTAAGCTGAGCTTGCGTGACCTGTCAAAAGCTCGGTGCTATAGCCATATAAACATATGTTAGAGCATTCGAGCTCGATGCATAAAATGTAAATATAAACAATGCTATTTTATGTATTTTAAATTATTGCATAAACATAATAATGTCAATTGCAACTTATGCACAATTATGCCATTCAACTTAAATGATTAGATTCTATTTATTGCAGGGGTTATGTATAATCATTGATCTCTTTGTACATTCACATAAACCGCCTTTGCAATCAATATAATCATTAGCCAAAAGTACATACATTTACGATTAACATGTTTAGCAGTAAAATATGTAATATGGCTGAAGGCCCAAAAAGCAAAAGATTAACAAAGACACATATACTACACTAAAGACATTCACAAAACATTAGCACATCACACTGCTGACGTCATCCATAGGTTATGTTGGTTATGTTGAGGTGATTGTTCCTCGCGAAGGTGGCCGTTTTCTGCAGGCAATCTTTGCCAGATCTTCGGGCACAACGAATAGACTCCAATTGTCAGCACTTTGTTGGCCGCATCGGCGCTGGATCGTCAAAATAACTCCCACTTATATGTTGGCTGCCATCACCTTGTGAGAACAATTCACACTGATGAACAGCTGTTCAGCGCGGTGGGCTAAAAGCTCATGTAAAAGCTTTTAGATATCTGGTTTCATTAACCTAGATATCTGGCTTTATATGTAAGCCTAAGTGCCGGCTCTGATTTTGAAATTAGAAGAATATCAAAACGGAAGTTAATAACCAAATAATTTTTCACTAACTCATTTTGTAATATTTGGAAACTTCTGATTCTATCGCTTCTTGTCTTTCTTTCTCCGGGTCTTTGGGATTTAGTTCGGCCAATTTTTGGCTCAAAAGTTGCACTTTAGAAATAGGTAAAAACAAGAATTCAAAATCTACAGAAAAATAATTACTGAGAAATTATTACTCACATGATATTTTTTTTTTTGTATTTTTTGTAATCACTTTGAGTTCTTATGCACTTTATTAACTTTGCTAAGATTTTTATTTTTTTTATTTTTGCGAATTAAAATCACGCACAACTTCACAACTTGACGACCACGAGGAGAAAGAACTATGGGGTCAAAATAGGCCTAGAAGAAATCTAATTTTTCCGGAAATCTCATTCTCTATTTCATTGACATTTTCTGAGGGCTGCAAATGTCTAAAAATAGTATTTTAGGGTGCATTTATCTTTTTGTTTGTTCTATGCACATTCTGAACCTCTCTCATAGATGGCGCTAACAAATCTACAAAACATACAAAGTACATTGAACACTTAAATACATAACGGAATAGCATGCTTAATACATAGATTAATCTACAAAAATTTTAATATTAATACTAACATACATAAATTGAATAAATAAAATACATTAAATTATGTTTGTTGTGACGTAGCAAAGTTGTTTGTCCGGTGGAAAAACTACTGCATACCCACAATGGAGATACAAAAAATCCGTTGCCTACTTTCGGGCACATGAGAAAAATCTTTAACTCCAAGCGTCCCCTACACGTGTTCGGTGCGGATATAGATAAATGGTTCTACAATCTTTATATCTGGAAATTTTGTTGGAGTCGCTACAAATTTGCGTTTCTATGAAGCATACTCTGCAGACAAAAATGCTTTTGAATTAAGATCTATCAGGGGTGCTACAGAAATCACTTCCGCTTGAATTTCACTTCAATTTCATTCCGCCCTGCCACAGAGCAATCCCCAAAATATTTTTGGGCGAAACGAAACAGCTCTCAATCCACTAGCATCCGATGCTGCCACCTGGTTCGATTTAGATTTTCGGTGTCAGGTTCAGGTATACCATATTTTTCAATTATATTTCGAAGTAAGGGATTTTTTAAAATTTATATGGAACCACTTCTGTTTACTTAAAATTAAGCATTAAAAAAATAGCACTTTTGAGGTAAAACTAGTTTTACAGCAAAATTCTTTTACTTATTGTGCAATTTGTGAAAACATTTGTGGGCAGTTGTAACTCTGCTAGGTGGCATCGCCTTAAAATCGTTATTAGTGTCAAAGTGCCATTAAAAATCAAGGAAGTAAAAGGAATCACGAGCAGAATGTAAGTAAATTGGTTTCTTTGTATTATTATTACAATTTTTTGATTTATTAAAGGGGAAAACATCGCAGTGAAAGCCAAGACGCAATAATAATTTAGGGTGTTCACTAAGTGTTGTATCGTTGTATCATTGAAAAAGTGTAAGGCACTCCAACAACAATTTGTATGGAGTGTCACTTGCAACGAGAACAAGACCCTGACCCTTGACTATGAAAATCGTTGTATCGTTGCAAAATTGTTAAGTGTTGGTATAGGCAAAACTACATGAGAGTGTTTCAAAAGTCGTGAAAAAATACGTAAAATTGTGTGGTATTTTTAGGTGTATTTTAGTGGTAAAGAGCAAAATCAAAACAAAAACAGCTGTCAGTTACCAATTGTGAAAAGTAAGTAGGGGTTGTTTTTTATTTGTTTGAAAATTGATTTAAATAAACCGGTTTTTACTTGCAGTGGAAGAAATTAACGCAAAGAAACGAAAGCGAGTGACTGAAGTGAAGAAGTGGAGCGACAGCGAGATTGTGGACATTCTCACATTCGTGCAAGCGCACAGGAACGTAGAGGTAGAAAGTTTTAATATTATTATAATTATTATTATTAAATTTTTAATATTTTACAGAAGCCAACTGCGCAAATTTATTACAAAAAATTGCTGGAGGAGACAAAAATCGTTGCCAGCTGGAGCATGGTACGCTTTAAGGTGCGTCACTTGAAGAGCACGTTGCAGAAGGCGGAGAGATTTAGAGGCTCGACTGGTGCCGGTGTAGAGGACGGGGACAATGAGACAACTGTTGAGGGTAAGATTGAGATTTGTATCGCATTACAGATTCACTTAATATTTAACATTTACAGAAAAAATTTTGAAGATGTGCCCTCACTACCGTCAACTGAGTGACATATTTTCGGGCAACAAGGAAACGGAAACGGTTGTCCGAGAAACCATTGCCATTGAGGACGACTCATCGTCAGCCTTGGATGTGACATTCAGTGAGTCAGTGGATTCCCTAGACTCGGCTGCGAGCACCAGTTTTTCATCGAAAGCAAAAAAAAATGGTGAGAAAACGGCTCTCTCGAAGCTGATGTCGATTGAGACTGAGAGGACAGCGATGCGAAAGGATATGCTGGAATTAGAAAAACAAAAATTTCAGTGGGCAAAAGAGCTGAAGGCCAATAAGATGCGTTTAGAGGAGAAACGCCTCCAGATCGAGGATAATCGCCGGGCGGATGAGTTTCAATTAAAAAAAATGGAGCTTGAGCAGAAAGAGCGCATCCTAAAACTAGAACTAGAGATGAAATACGGAAAACAAAATTAAATAAAAAATAATAAATTTTATTTGTGAGTTTTTCTTATGAAAACATTAGATCATAAATAGATAGTCTCTTGCTTTCAGCTGCCGAAGTAACAAGCTCATTAATTATTAGGTCAGTAGCCAAAAGATCTGGCTCATCTTCCTCATTAATATCCTGGTCGTCAATTAAAATGTTGTGAAGAATGCAGCAGACAATTACCCAGTCGCAAAGTAAGGTCTTCTGGTCGCTATCGCTTTGGCGAATCCTGAGACCTTTTAAGCCGTTAAATCTTCCTTTGAGGAGGCCAAAGCAGTTTTCGGACACGGTATTGGCTATGCCTCTTGTTGAATTTGACTCGCGTCTCCAAGTCCATTGATCGCGAGTTGCTTCGAAATGGGGTAATTAAATACGTTGACTGGGGGTAAGCTGAGTCGCCCGCAATCCACTCTTCTCCGGTAAGAAACCGGTGAATATTTTTCCCAATAGTGCTGTTTTTGAAAACCTTGGAATCATGATAACTGCCTGGATTCCCAACAACAGCATCCCGTATTCGCAGCTTGTGGTCACATATTACCTGCAGTTTAACTGAATAAATGCGCTGCCGTGAAAAGTAGACTTCGTGGTTGCTAGGTGGCTTCTCAAATAATTTGATTTCCGTCCCGTCAATATAGCCAATGCAATGTGGCAATTCATGAAAAGTTTGCTCCACAAGCTGTTGGCGTTCTGCTGCGTTTGGCCAACAAATGTATTTTGGCATTAGACGCAAAAAGGCAGCAAAAACTCTTTTTGTTATGTTATTTAACGTGCCGCCATCCCCAATTCCAAATTGCGTACAAGTTTTTCGTACCGATGCACTGCATCCAGACGACCCCAGTCTAAACAAAACAACTGCCAATTGTAAGTCAATCGACAGTTGTCTTGAGAAGCCAGGTGTTGCGAACGCTTCATCTTCTTTAATGAGCTCAAGAAGCATGATAAATTGGTCTTGAGACACACGCAGCATTTATTTAAACCGATTATTATCGAATGAGCAAAGTATGCTATCTCGCCAAACGATTGACTTCGGTACTTGCGTTATGTCTCCTCTGCGGCTTGAATAAATGGTAATGGCGTCGTCAACAAAATCGTCAAAAATTTGGTCCAATGCAGCATGGTTACCTGTAATAATTTTTTACTAATCTATTAAAATTTACACATAATGAATTCCCACATACATACCGTCAATTATTAAATCGCTTTCATTAATTGCTTGGAGTGCTCTCCATTCCATAATTGACGATTTCACACTTTTATAAGGCATAATTTCTTTAAAATTACTCTCACAATAACAAAAACTCTCACAATAGTCGAACAAATGTCAATGAATTTTGCAAGACTCGTTCGTCAACACCAAATAAAATGGGATGCTCACGTCGTAGTGTTGCAATCTATCTCTTTTGCAACGATACAACACTTAGTGAACACCCTAATTGATTTTATGAGGAAGCACCCGGACATTGCCCGAAATTTTACTAAAGGGGACAGGGTGGCTGTGGCCGCAGCTTGGAAAGATTTGGCGCTTAAGCTAAATACAGTGGGCCCTCCAATCAAAACTGCGGAGGAGTGGCGTTGTGTAAGTAGCTAGTCAATTGCAATTATTTGTTAGTATTTTTGTTCATTGTTTACAACAGGCATGGAAAGATTGGAAGCTGGCTATTAAGAAGAAAATTACCCATAACAAGAGGGAGAGCCGAGCAACAGGCGGCGGGCCGTTCAATCAGGTGGCGCTCACTCCCACCGAGGAGGAAATATCGCGGCTATGCCACCTGTTTGAGGCGGTAGATGGAGTGGTCGGCGCCAAAACATTTGGCATCTTGCAGCCAAATACCGAGGAGAAGGAGAATGTTGAAGAAATAGACGAAGGTACGTACAAAATAATAGATTTTCAAAAGCTATTCAATTAAATTTTTAATTTTAGAAACTTCACCAAAACGTCCGAGGATGGATGCTCCAACTTCCAAAAAGGCGAGTGAAAACAAAGAAAAAGCGCCGAGCGAGGGCAGGCTGGCTGCAATGGTGGCGGATGAGAGCAAGGTCCTCCAAGAAATAAGACATGAGCTGGTGGGGCTAAGAAAGAATTCAGAAGAAATGTTGGAGGAGCGGAAAAGAACGAATTCTATCTTAGAAAAATTAGTTTCAGTTCTTGAAAATAAATTAAATTAAATATTAAAATTAACATTGCATTTATTTATTAAATAACAAATAATTACAATAGAAACTGAAAAATAATAATAAAAAAAAAATTAGATTTACATAAAAAAGTCAACGCCTTGTCAGGGAATCTGCAATGTCGTCTCGAATTTGAGAAGTTGTTTCTGGCTGATCCGAATTTGTTACATAGTCAACTTCTTCGTGTCCTTCATCAACTTCGACAATTTGAAAATCCCTTTCCGTAGATTCGCGGCATAAGTTATGAAGTGCATAGCACACATTTATTATGCACGTCACCTTTAAGGGGCTATACAGTAGAATCTCTTGGAGTAATCTAAATCGACTTTTAATTACTCCAAAAGTTCTCTCAATTACATTTCTTGCAGAAGCATGACGAAGGTTAAATGTATGTTGACTCGTCCCAGCTCTTGGATTTCTGTAAGGCGTAAGTAGAAAGGGCTCCAAGGGATAACCCGAATCCCCAAGGAGCATATTGCCACGGAAACCACCATCATATTGTTCTTGAAGAAAAGCTCTGGCTTCGCTCTGACTCCAAGCGCAAGAGTCATGAGTTGCTCCAGGCTTCGAAGCATCCACATACAAAACTTTAAGGTCGTAATCGCATATCTATAAGCACCAAAATTTAAAAGTTAATAAAGTATTCATATAGGGCAACATTGGAACAAAAAGCGAATGCTAAGACACACATAACAAAACGGACAACCAGAATAAACGAAACACTTCTACACAAGTAAAAGTACACATTTTTAAATAATCAGACTTACTACCATTGCGTTAAGGCTAAAATACCCCTTTCTATTAAAATAAACCTGTTCGGCACTGCTTGGCTTTATAATCTTGATGTGGGTGCCATCGATGCAGCCAATTACACCAGGAATGTTGTACTTGTGATAGAAATGCTGTTTGCATTTTCTAGCAAGGGAAGTATTTTCCAAAGAATTTTCCCAACGGATTGCTTTGACATCGACAGATCCTTATCCTTCCCTATCGCTCTTTGAAAGGATCCAACTCCTAAAAAGCGCAATGCAGTCGCCAACTGCAGAACAGGCGAAATCGAAGATCTTGGAATATCGTCCTTAATTAAATTGAAGATCCTTTGAAAGGTACTTTTTTCAACCCGATAAATATACCAAAAACTGTTTTGTGAAACGAAAACAAATTGCAGTAAATTATGCAGAAAATCATAAAATAACATACGTATCATCTGATTGTGAATATGGATCAGATGCGCATCTGAGAAGCCTTCGCTGCATGGTCTCCTTTTTCATTTTCTGCCGCCGGAGCTCTTCGATGGCCAACAGTCTCGCTAACGGCATATTAATTTATTTTGATCAAAACAATTTAGGTTTTGTTTGGGTTTGAATTTTGTTTTGAATGCTGCAAGTCACGATGAGATGCCAGACTATTGGCAGACAGTTGCTAGAGTTGTGGTTTAACTTTAATTGTTTGCCGCGCCAAAAATTAAATGTTTAAATTTTTTAACTTTTTAGCTATACAAAATCAATTGCTATATAAATAAATTAAATTATATAAATTAAACATAAAACCAATTGAAAACCAACTGTTCTGCAATGATAAACTTAAATGATAAACAAATCCTTGGGTAATTTAATCTGAGAAAGTGGCAGCCCTTAGCAACCGAGTTCGAAAAGGTTTGTGAAAATGCTAAAAAATCAAAATCACTCGAAGTTCTGTGGCACCCCAAAAATTTCCGCGCGGAATTGCTTTAAGAGAAATTCAATTTCACTAGTGATTTCTGTGGCACCCCTGTATAACTGGGCCAACTTCTAGTTCGCAAAGTTCATTTTCACTAAGACGTGATAACGCATCTGGCACAACATTATCTTTGCCTTTTCTATGCGAAATAGCAAATTTAAATTGCTGAATTCGCTCAATCCAACGAGATAGCCTACCTTTAACATTTTGTTGCCTCATGACCCATACTAAACTGGAATGATCAGTAATGACCTCGAATTCCTGTAATTCCAGATAGCATCGAAACTTTTCGATAGCCAGAATAACCGCTAAGCATAACCTTTCAGTCACGCTGTAGTTTTTCTGAGCACTGCTAAGTTTTTTTGACATATAAGCAATGGGTTTTTCTTCACCGTCTTCTGATAATTGAATTAACACCGCGCCTATCCCAAAATCGCTAGCATCACAATGCACGTAAAACTTTTTGTCAAAATCGGGATTTATTAAAATAGGTGCAGTAGTTAATTTGATTTTTAACGCATTCATTGCTTTTTGAACTTCATCAGACCAGTAGAATTTCTTTTTATTGGAGAGCAACTTTGTGATTGGACATGTAAGCTCGGAAAATTTTGGTATAAATCTTCTGTACCAACCGCAAACACCTAGAAATCCTCGCACCTGCTTCAAATTCTTTGGCGGAGGCCAATTAAGAATACAATTAATTTTATCTGGGTCTGTGCAAATCCCTCCACTACCTATCACATATCCTAAATAGGATACTCTGGTCACACAGAAATGACTCTTCTCAACATTGAGTGTCAGGTTGGCTTTCTTAAATTCTTCAGCTAAGCGTACAAGAACCGCTAAGTGTGACTGAAAATCTTCTGAAACGATGCAAAGATCGTCCAGATATCCAAAAACACAATATCTTAAGTCTGGGGGGATGATACTATCCATCAAGCGGCACATGGTAGAGGGGGCATTGCACAATCCAAACGGCATGACTTTAAATTGATACAATGGCCTCCCTGGCACTGTAAATGCTGTTAATGGCTTTGCTTCCTCTGATAGCTCGATCTGCCAGTAGGCATCCTTTAAATCCAATTTGGATATAATGTTTGCTTTTGGCAGACGCGCAAAAATGCCGTCAATACTAGGCAACGGATAGGCATCCTTTTTGGTTGCCGCATTTAACTTTCTGGCATTTAAGCACAATCTAATTTTGTTCGGTTTTAAGACAAGACGCATCGGAGAGCTCCAAGGACTCTTAAAAGGTTCTATTACATCAAGAGCTAGCATTCGATCAATCTCAGCAAATAGTAATTTCTCCACTGCTGGGCTTACCGGATAAAACCGCTGTTTAACTGGCCTTGAATTGTCAATCTCAATGTGATGTTGAATTAATCCGGTACGACCTAAACCATTTAAACAATTCGGAAATAATTGTTTAACTAATTCAAGCTGTTGCTGTTGAACCGTCGTCAAAGGATATGATACGGATTTTTCTTCCTGTCCATCACAAGAATCTATTTCGACCGTATTTATAATGTCTGGAGCTAATTCAAATTGTTTCCAAAAATCTATTCCAAGGATAAGTCCTTGCTTTATAGCCGGAATAATGTTTATTTTTATATCGCACTAATACTTTCAGCACTCCTGAGACGTTAATCACATCACCATTAGCTGTTCTAACATGCGACTTAATGGGCTTAAACTCGGAAAGCTTAGAAAATTGCTCGGTAGCTAATGTAGCTCCGATACAGCTAACGCTGGCGCCTGTATCCAATAGGCCCAGTTCCTTATAATCTAGAAAAGATACTTCAGCATAACTTCGCATATCGATGTTATTGTTGAAGACAGCTGCTACTAATAAACGTGATTTCTTTTTCGTTCCTTATAATAATTTCTGATACGTTTTGTATTTCTTTTACCCCTATGTTCGATGGGCTCTTCATTGAATACTCTATTTCGAACTTCTAAATAGTTACTAAGACGCTCCTCATAAGAACGAAAAGGTGAATCTAAATGTGACAAAATCTCTTTTGGTTTTAATGACAGAACCGTAAATTTGTTTATTGTTTTGGGGGCACCCTGGTAGTCTTGGATGCACCCTTCATTCGGTTTTCCGACTGCCTATCGATGCAGATTTTGCATTGCGGCTTGTACACGTTCAATGCACCACACCCATAGCAAAAAATGCGTCTGTCAGCAAGACAGTTTTCCCAAAGATGGCCTTCTGCATCTCAGTTCCAACAACAAAGTTTTGTTGATGTCTTCCTGATAGCAGCAACTTCCTTTTCAGAGCATGATTCTTCTGAATCTCCAGAAAAATTTTCTTCTAGCAAGTATACCTGACGTTGATAACCTTTTGGTTTCGATGTGGTTTCTGCCCGCTGATTATGCTCTTGCCGGATCGATTCCTGCATTTGCACTAGTCGTCGCAGATGACTTACTGTGTGCACCGGCTGATATATCAATTGGTGTCTAATGTCTGGTAGTAACTTATTTTTGAGAATTTCTAATAATTCATCTTCTTTGAAATTCACGGATCCTCTATCTATTAAGCTAGTCACCGCTTCATAGAATGCACTAAAGCTCTCCCCCGTCTTTTGTTTTCTTGACCGAATCTGCTCCTTTTTACGGTACTCGGACTTATAATCCTTGTATTGTTGTTTCAGAGAAACACAAAAATCTGCCCAAATTATTTGATCAACTTGCTTGTGGTATCTCCAGAACCAATCTCAAGTTTTTGCATAATGCAGTGAAATCGCTATCGAGTGTTTCGTCAGTCAAGGATTTTACTCTTTACACGAATTCATCTACAGTCAACCCATTCTCGGAACCATCAAACTGGACATTCCATTTTTGCATCCTGTCGGCTACCTTTCCTGGCTTTGTTGAAGCGCTACTTATGGATGATACTTGATAAGTATTCAGTGGAGCCGCTACATCGGACGTTGGTGTATGGTTCTGCTGAGAATTCAAGTTTAGATTTGACATTATTCGAGTTACAGTTTGCTCGATCATTGTCTGAATAACTTGGTAATCTAATCATTTGGCTGGACATACTGGTTATTACTGGGACGGCTTGGTCTACCTCTTCTTCTTCTTTGTGCTGCAGCAACATTACTACGAGTCGTACTATTGCTGTAATCTAGATTTGACTGTTGAACATCAACATTTTGATGTGCTTGGTCGTTTAAACTTTTTGCTAAATTCCGTGTAATCGGACGGTGACTAACTGCGGCTGTTCGAGTGGGATTATTCCTATTTGGAACAGGTGAACAATTTCCTACCACTCGCTTTGTGGCTTGCACTTCCACTGCTAGCAAACAGTTAGGACAATTTGAGTTAGTTGGCAACCAGTTATCCAAACATATTTTGTGGAAAACATGATTACAGGCTGTGATCAAACAGGCCTCAGTATCTGTCATCGGTTGTGTACATATAATGCAGGTATTTGTATCTACATTAGCAGAGGTTCCGTTAGATCCGGAAGCTCCTGGCGGGCTTCGTTCTAACGGCATATTGCTTATAATTTTATGTGATTGTAAATGTGCTTTTAATATAAAGATATCGTGGGACGATGGATAAGGGACCTACCAACATAGCAATAGATATACCCCTCAAGTAAATACCAATTCGTAGGATGTTATTCGAATTCAATAAATTGATTTGGGTTATTGTAACTATAACAAGATAGGGCGTTTATCTGTCTGTTCCTTATGTAATATCTAGATAGAATATCGGTCTAGAATTGCACAAGCAGCAATATCTATTTATTCCAGAGTACTACCTGTAATATCTCAGAGGTGCAGAGCATCTGAACTTACCATATCGGATTATTTCTATTTATATAAGTTGCTTACTATAATCCATGGCAACATTCCTACAAAAGGCTAGAAAAGCGCTAAATGGCAGAGCATTCGATCCAAGTCAAATGTCAAAGAATCTAAAATTAGTTATTGCTAGTATTTGTGGGCTGACCAAGTTGACTAGTGCAAACAAATCCTATAAATAAAATCGAAATACAAATGAGCACGAATTGCATAAATGAGCTGACTTTACTGCTCTTTCATTCTATGAAACGTTGTATCTAAACTTGCCATAATGGATTATTTCTATTTTTCAAATCCACGGATCTCGTTAAAGATATCAATCAACCAATAATTCTTATTAATTGCAACATTTTTATACAAATCGGGTATGCGTGACAACCAAATTCTAAACATTTACATGTTAACGCACTTGCATATTTTCTATGCATTTTGCTTCTAAAGCCAGTTGCCCCACGTTTGGGCGCCAAAAATTATGTAAACTGTGAACACTTCAGTTCTGTATACGCCGCAATCGTCACTGGACCAGCAGGCGTACTGAGTTAACAAAAGAATCGCGAGCGGGAACCTATAATGCCTTAGCTCTTTCGGCGGTGGGGTGGGTTTTGCGAATCTGGTTAACTGCTTCACATAATCTTATTTAAGGATCCCTACTGCAACTGAAAGCAGGAGCCACACTCTGCTAATAAAAAAAAAACAAAGGCTCAAATAAATATATTTGCTAAAAGGCACAAACTTTTGTTTCGCTAAATAATATAAATTTTGAATCGAGTTGTTTTGGCATTACTATAAGGGTTGAGTCTTAGATGTTGACTGACTCAGATAGTCTATACCCTATACCCAACCTTAGACCCTTCCAATATTTGAGAAAGATCCTCTTAAACACCATTGCTATCCACCAAGTCCCCCCCACGTCCCACAATTAAGTAAATTAGTCACTCATTTTAATTTAAATAGCTACTAAAGTTCATGTATTTATATCAAAAAGTAATCCCCAATTGTATGTAAGGTACATGGATAATAGAGAAAAATAAGAGAAATTTAGAGAGGTGATTCTCTATGAGATGAAGTCTCTTACAATGTACACTTAAAAAAAAATAACATAGTAAATTTTATATATTTATTTAATATTCAATAAAAAATATCTATTATTGGTGTTTTCTGCTCTTTATAAATTTATTTTAAATCCACTTTATTTATTTTTATTCCGTTAAAAATTAATTAAATTCAATAAAATATTTTTACAAATATTTAACCAGTTGGATGCATTGTTTAATTCGTTTCAAGAACTCTAAAAATTCATTTTTTTTTTTGCTTGGGTATTTTGAGATTCTTAGAACATCAGACATTATTAAAGTTATCTGAAAAATTCTTAGTTTAATTGAGAATCATATTAATTTCGTTTTTTATAATAATAGACTCAAGTATCCATTATCAAGAACCCGATTTTATACAGAAATTATTATTCGAATTCAATTGTAACAATTTTAGCTTAATATTTTACAAATTGTTTGTTTGACTGCTGGCAGTTTTGTTTCTGCGATCAACAGCAAGATTGCTTATATATTTTCTTTTTAATTGTTTCGTGCAAAGGTTTTAATTGTTGATTTTTAATTTATTGGTAATTTTGGTTTTAGTTTGTAATAAGTTTTATAATTCACATTGCATAGCTAACAGAACAGTAAAATTTACATTATTGCAACACTCGTCATACTAACAGCTGACCCGTGCAGACATACATACATGCAGTAATGCTATCCCATATATATATGTGTGCACAACTCAGCCAAAGTATGCCAAAGATAGCAATTAAAGAAAAATAAGAACCACTTACATGGAAACATCTCCAACGTGAAAGGCCTTACAGCGCTCTTAATGTTCCTCCATATGACGTTACATTTTGCGTTTACTTCTCTTCTCTCTTGGTCTCCCCTTGATTACTGCAACTTTACGAATGTCTCAGCCATGCATGCGATATAGTTTTCTTTTAATTTTAAAAATTTTCATAGTTATTAATTATATTTTTATATTCACTTTATATTTATGATTTACTTTTATGGTTTACTTAATTATTTGTATATTTTGTTATTAGTTTACTTTGATTGTTATTTTATTTGCTTTAATTAAAAATCTTTGTTTTTTTTTTTTTTTTTCTTTCCACGTGTTGTTAACATTAGCCAAATAACTGTTGTTGGGGCACTTTTTTTTGGTTTTTGTCGATGATTGAGACTCGTGTAAACGAAAAAGAAAACACAGGTAGATCCAAATGCAACTTCTCGTGTTTGGACGCTTCCAAGACGCTACTAAAGCTGATCCAAAGATGCTCCGTATGTCAAATGCTGACAGCATCTTGGGGCTCCTCTTGCTACCGGAATAATGTCGACGGCATTAAGCAAGGCGGGAAAACGAGATGCTATCGATCCCAACCATTATAGCGTTATGCTCGAGCAGCATTTGCGCGCTATGAATGCGGGAGATTGGCCAACATACCACAGACAGAAACTAAATATACAAAATGTTCAAATAATTTTATGCCAACCAACAAAATATTATCTTGGAGGATTACCTTGAGTAATGCTTTTGCGGAAGCGCAATACCAGTTGGATTTCCAGATCTTGCTGACGAATTGAGGCGAACTTGAGTTCAGCCTGGAGTGGTGATTTAACCTCAGTTAGATGCACGAGGTTGCAGCAAAATTACAATAATGTAATTATTGGCGGTGCGTCAGCAGCGGGCTTAGGCAGCATCCAGAAAAAAGCAATTGTGGAAGCACGAGTTCTTTTATAACTTCACTCGAAGCCAAAGCTCTCTTTTGGAGACTGTGAAGTGTGCTGCGCTTATCAGAGGTGTACAGAGATTTACAGCGTTCTGATAAGGCAGCTGACTCTTAACAGAGCCGATAGAAGTCGGCTAAGAACGCGAAAGCTTACGAATCATCAAGCTTTGACTCAAGTATAGTGTAAGCGTAGCTTGACGAAGCTCTTTTCATATTTTCAGCGCAGGTGACAAATTTGTCACAAACGAAATGCGCTGAAACTGTCCGTTTGAAATTTAAACCATTACATAGAGGGCCGGCACCTTCCTCTGCAGCGTTCTTTAAAAACTTTTTACATTTCTGGATCGACTCGTCTAATTTTTTGAATTGGCGTGTCTTGTAATCAGCAATACTTATGCGTCTTGAAGTATATTGTATCCCTTGTTGCTGAGTTTTCCTTAGTAGTTCTTCAAATGTTATTGAGAACTCTTCCATACTCTGCCTTTTTACTTTAAATACGATGCAAGATTTCACGTCGGGCTATGATCGTAGTCAAGTAAAATTTCTAAACTTTCTGTTAATTAAAATTATAATAATATTTTAACATCTAAATTTGTGCATAAGTGAACAAGCTATCGACTTGCTGTGTAAGTTGTAATCATTTGTGCATTGTGGTCCCAATAAATTTTATTTTTTTTTTTCTAAATTTAGTTTTGCATTTTCCCTTTAATTTTTACATTCTCGTGCGTGTGTTTGTTTGTGTATTTCGGCTTTTGCTATACACCTCGCTCCCACAAGATTGTTGTTATTGTAAGCACAACGATTGTTTTTGTTTGTGTTTACATCTTCTTATCTCAGTTTCCGCGTTTCGCACATCTTAATACATTTGTTTGTGCGTGTGTTCGCTGTTGCATTTCGTTTTTGTTTGGCAGCGCGCTCTCACAAGCAAATTGGTTTAGTATTTTGCTCTCTCATTTACAGCTTCATTTGAGTGCCTCCCGCTCTATTTATGTGCGCAATTCTGCCTATTTGACCTAATTATTTATCTGTTTAACCCCTGTTGGAAAAATGTCGTGCTGCAAGAAAAACTTATTATTAAATTTATTTATTGTTGGTTGTGTCGGAATATTATGCATGCAAAGTGAGCTGGACTTTCAGGTCGAGAATGTGATAAGATCATTGCCGTTTCTAACAAGGAATGTGGTGCTGTGAAATGGTCTTGTCCCATATGCATCGAGCTACAAATTGATTTCTCAAGATTGAATACTTCTGTGAGAAACACATTCTCATATTTCAATAAATGGCTAAGCTTCTTTCGAGTGATTTTGACTCTAGTCTCGAGTTGCTTAGCCAATATAAATTTAATTCACCACCGGATTCGCAGTTCCCCCTAATATATCAGTTACTCAGCCTCCCGTGACTCCATTGACATCCCGTCCCTACCAAGACGTCTCGCCAACGTTGTCTTTATCGCCTTCTCCGGGTATTTTTAACCTATTCAATTCCCCAACATCTTCTGCAGGTGATTCTACCACTCAGACTACTGAATCAGCCCAAGTCATCGTGTCATCGGGCTGGATCTGGTCGGAAGGGTAGACCTCCTCGCAATGCATCTCCTATAAAAAATAATGATAACGTACACAGGAAAAAAACAAGTGGGAAAGGCTATAGTCGAGGTCCCGACTATAGGATACCCGTTACTTATTTCAATACATATAAAAGTACTTTAAAGAAAATTTTCTTAAAGAAATGGATTTTTGAGAAATAACTTTTATAACTAAAATTTATTTTTATATGGTCTGACTCCCCTAATGGGCCATGTCTTGTTGTTAAATTTGACTCTTCGCCGCGCGCATTAGTTTGCCACCCAACGGGTACTAGGTGACAATCCAGGAGGAACCACGTGGAGGTAGTGCGTCGACTTGAGAATAGCAGTGACAAGAATCATGCTGGCATTAACCAAGCTGAATGCATGAGTCATTTTGCCTTGTATGCTATTCCCCATCCTCCCTCCTAACAAATAACCATATAATAATATTCAAAAATTCATATAATAATAATAAATAAATAAATAAATATTAAACCCAATTATTACCTAACTTTGAATACACCGTTGAGAAATTCATTCAGATATATATAAATACGTATTTAATTTCTCTAAGGTGTAGACTCAGGGGCAGTGACTATAATTCCGCTATGATAACTATACCTTTTACCTAACCATATAATAATAATTAACATATAATTAACAAATAACCATCTAATAATATTCAAACAAATAATCATAAATTAATAATAAATAAATAAATAATAAATATTAAACCCAAATATTACCTAACTTTGAATACACCGTTGAGAAATTCATTCAGATATATATAAATACGTATTTAATTTCTCTAAGGTGTAGGCTCAGTGGCAGTGACTATAATTCCGCTATGATAACTATATGTAGTTTCAAAAGTGCGGGCACTGCTGTCGGAGGTATTTGAAAATGCCCAATCAATATGGGTATTACCATTTGTCGTGGATGTTGCTAGGTCTAACAACGAAGTACAACCTTTAGTATTCACTAAGAAATCAAAAATTCTTCTACAACAACCTGTCATCGAGTGAAGACATAAATTAAAATCTCCTATCACAAATAAGTCTGTATTTAACAGAGAATGCCTTTCAAATAGCTCTTTAAACTCCCTTTCGAATTTAAGTAACGGATAGGTTGGACTTTTGTAGACTATAAAAAATCCAAATGATCTGTATTTGAAAATGGCATATTCAAACACAGGAGAAGACAAGCTCCTACTATTAGCATAAATGCGGTCACTAGTAGAAAAACTGATATTCTCAAAAAGATCAGTTCTAATGAATATGAGAATGCCTCTCTTTGGTCGATTTCCATGAGCTAAGGACTGGCAATCGAGTCGCACTGCTGTAGTAAAGCCGGGAATATTGTATGTTTCGTTCGAGTATGTAGAAGCCTCAACAAAACACAAAATAGAAGATTGGAGCATTAGCAGATCTGCACACACATCGTTAATGTGGCAGTGCAAACTTTCCGTGTTATGAAAGAAAATATTCAAACTTGAACTATTAAGTAAACAGTTGAAGTGCGTTTGAAGTAATTTTTCGGATCGTAACTCTCGAAGCGCTCTTTCTGAAGCGGATTGCTGATCTGATCTTGGTGGATTGAATTGTCCAACTATAAAGAGACCAGCAGCACTTGTCGCTCTACTACAGGCCACATATAATGCTTCTCTTCGCATTCCTGGACTAGTGTGAACCACAACTTGGCTATATGTAGCTCCTTGACTTTTGTGGATCGTTATTGCCTCTGCTGGTACAACCGGAAACTGCTTTCGATCAATTGTGATCTGCTCGTTGGAGCGAAATTGAAAGCTTTTAATAGTTTTGTGAATAGGAGTCCATAAGCTCTCCACTCGATGACTGCACTGAGCCCGTGCACTAACACCTACACTATCATCAAGAAATGAGATCCATAAAACATCTGGTATATTAGTTGAACTAAACCCAATCTCTTTTAAAACGCCAGAAGCTCCATTTACAAGGCCATCGGAAGTGTCTATATTGACGGTAACCATATATTTGGCTGTGGTTTTCAAAATCAATGAAGTGCACAAGCCTTGTGTATCAGACGTTTTAAAATTCTTAACAGACTCTAGACATCTGTTCCTAGACTCTGAGCTAAGATGAGTGGCTTTAACAGAATCTATAGCCTCCGACATATATTGCTCAGTTGGAATTGAGGATAGCTTTTGTCTATTATATGAATCAGTCTCCTGATTGCTTGTAAAAAGGTGAATTGCATCACCTGGAACTTGACTTGCGTCGCAAATGCGGGTTCTAAGTAGAACAATGTCGTCTGACGACATTTGACCGGATGCCATGTTATTGAGTGCAATTGCAAATGGCTGGTCATCTCGCTGGCGCATTATTTCAGTCAGTTCGAAGTATCGGAAATTATCCCACAAAGAAGACCCAATTATAGCACTATATGGATTATTGGATGTTGTGCTGGATTGAAAAATCCAGCGATCACCCACTGGTCGCAGTTGTCTGAGATCGCCAAATACGATTACAGAAATGCCTCCAAATGCAATGTCATTATTGGAGAATATTTGTTTAAGGCGACAATCCAAATATGAAAACATTTTCGCTCCGACCATAGAAATTTCGTCGATTATTAGAACTTTGAGATCCATTAATCTAAAACGAATGTTGTTTAACAAATCCGGACCTAAGCTCTTAAACGCCGATCCAGCTTGATTAACAGGAAGCGAAAACATGGAATGAAGTGTGGAGCCACCGATTCCAAACGCAGCCTTTCCTGTCGGAGCACACAGTAGAATTTTTACTGTGGTTGGGTCACATCCTACTCTACGATTATATTCTAGTGAATGTGACTGATATAATGTAGCTATAAGTCTACTTTTACCGACACCTGCCCCACCGCCTACGAACTCATAAAAATTATAGTTATTTCTTACATTATGAAGGACATGGGTTAAAAAAGTTTTCTGTTTCAAATTTAAAGATCTAACTAAACTTGCCAGAGTTTCAGGAGAAACAATTGGCGGCATCTTCACAATTCGAAGATTACCATCCGGTTCTTCATTATGATTGTTGTCAACTAAATTAACAACATTCACCTGCGAAGAAATCTCTGGTATTGCTAATGCCCTAAATTCCTCATCAACTACAGCCTCCTCACCTAAATTGTCCTCATGCTCTACCTCCATGGCCATTCTAAGCGTATCGTCTAAATTGTCTATTGTATTATATTTTTGAAAATTAGCTTTTATTATAGCCTCATTCAGGCTATAAAACTCCTCACAATTTCTACTAACTAGCTCTACCTCTTCATTTCTCCATGGAAAATATAGCATTGATAGGACTCTAAAATAATTTGGCCTATCCGTGTTAATATTATATGACCTATACTTTATAATGCAAGGTTGTCTTCTTTCCCTAATGAAACCACTAGCATCGCGAAGAGCGATGTAGCCACCTAGGGTTCCATCATCACCACCATTACCTTCATTGTCACTGTTTTCTCGTTGTCTAGATGTTCTAGATGTCTTACTGAACTCGTAATTTGCAGCAAAATCAGCTAAGCACAGACTTTCAAGGAAATCTGGTCTTTGTACATATTTTTCGTGTAGTCCTTTCACAAATATGTCAGTAGAGTCCTGAGGCATATTTTGAAGAATATTTGCGGGTAAGAGCATACGAACACGATGGTCCGGTGGAAATGTGTTAATATGTTTGCATTTAATGCTGCTTTCGGACAATGCCATTCCTAGGCAGCAATAAACGGCTTCTTGAGCGGATATCTCAGTTCCAGAAATGAATTTATTACCAATAAATTGAAGTTTTTGTCTGATGGTTAAATTGCCTCTTTGAATTTCATTAACGGCTTCACGCATCAGTTTTGAAATGCCCCTCTGTGATTTGTTAATATAATTGATTATATAACAACAGCAAGCATAAGGATCCATTATGAATTGAATATCCATATTTGCCCTTTGCATAGAAAGAAGGTGCTTGTTAAAGGCATTCACATTAATTTCTGCAAATGACCTCTTTAGAAAAATTTGAGGTTTTTTCAAACCAGATCTTATAGCAAATTTGTAGTCCTCGTAAGAGAGGTTCACTTGTTCGTGTGATAGAAAATTTTCAAATATGCTTAAGTTGGCAATCATGTCATTAGAATGCTCTTGAGCTAATATACTGCGAATTTTCTTTAAATTATCCTTATGAAGAGGAAGGTTTGGAGTTTCTTCGGGTAGTGGCAATAAAATATTGGTATGAGGCATAGGAGCAAATGGAATACCAAATCGGCATATGGACTGATCTCGCACTTGTCTAAGACATGAATGACCGTGCCTATGCTTTTGGTATTCGACATAATCAGCTAGTTCATTATCGTTTGAATTCACAGTAACAAACTGATCAATGAAAGCGATTACAGTTTGAATAGACTCATCATTGTGTAAGTCCAATATCGGAGCATCTTTCAGCCAAAACATACCGTGTATATGGGGCGATCCTCTGTGTTGAAATTCAACTCGCCAATAATACTTGGTTACATAATTGAGTCCGAAGACACCACCTTCCTTCTTCATAAGTTTTAAGACCTCCCGATACCTATAATCAAAATACCTAGCACAAGTTACTGGATCTGTTCTAATTAAACGGGCCTTTTCTGAGAACTGCATGGCTGATGCTGTTTCTTCACTGATAGTAACCTTATCTACATTTTTCTTAAGCAATACTAAGAGCTCTGTCCACTTGGTTTCAGCAGCAGATAGAGTTATGAAGAATGTCGGGAGGCCAAACTGCCGAATCATGGCCATAACTTTCTTCTTTTCTTCTTCCCAATGAGCTGGAGATGAACGAATATCTCGAAGCACTCTATATCCGTCATCATGACAAATTAAGTTGCCCATAAAGTCTTCATTTAAGACATTAGCAGCTGTGATTGAGCTGGAGGCGCTTCGTTTACGTAAGCAGGTTGAAATATTGTTTCGAATCTTAATCAGCTCTAACTTCTTATAGTTAAAGAACAATTTGTCTGTTCGACAACCTCGTCTGTCTGCATTGCGAAGCTCTGATCTAACTATTTTTGTGAATGTTTCAGAAGACTTTCTTTTGACACCTGCATATATGCTTGGAAATGCCAATTCTTCTGAATCAACATCGAGAATCACATCAAGGGGCCTTTGGCCTTCGCCTGGGGCTATCGTGATTCTCGGTATACCTTCATTGGGAACATGGGCATTTTCGAGCAGAGTTTCTTGCCCACCAGGATTAAGCTCTTCAGCTTCTAAATCCTCATCCAAATGATGTGGCTGCTCATTAGCATTTTGCCCAGAGCTGGCTAATAGCGCCTCCACTAAGGCTGAGTCAGCTGGAGATGCAACAAAGGGAACAGTATCGGATGTGAAATCTGAAATCCACTGCTCGTTAATTGCCACATTATGCTTTTGATACAGCTCGGTATTCACTAAATATCGAACTGCGGCAGCAACTTTAAAAGGTCTTATGGTTTCTGCCATAAAATCATGACCATATTCCATTCGGCGTTTGAGGTGGAGTTGAACGACCTCGGCCTGATGGAAAGCTCGTGGAAGAGACGTGACAATACTGGTTACGGAAATAGGAACGTTAACAACAGCTCCTTTAATAGCACTCTGTCGTTCATATCCTATTGCCTTAATAACCATAAATGGAAGGCGTGGAGAAATCAATCTTTCCTCCAAAGTAGTTAGACCCCTAAGAGATTCGTGCAGCTCGGGAAAATCTAAACCATTTGTAATGGCACCCTTCGGTTTTATATTTTGTCTAATACTTTTGTGACAAGTTTTACAAAATTTTAACTTGCCACTAATGGGAAGAAGAAGTTGGTTCTCGAGATTGAAAATCTCTGCAGAGAACTCGTAATCTGTTTCTAAATAACTTCGAGTCAACTCACAAACTTGCTTGGGAAACCATAGACCCTTACAAGAAAGGCAAATCTGATCAGGTCCCAGTTTAATAAGTCTATTAAATGCAACTAAATCCTGATCCAAAGTAGTGAGTCTTCTTTCTCTATTTTCTGGAGAATTATTAAGCCTATCTTGCCGAGCACGAGCAGCATTCCGCTCGTTTTCAGCTTGCCTATTGCCACTTAGGCTCCTAAACTGACTAACTCTTTGACTAAGACTCCTATTTGCATCGAATGCTGCTTGTCGGGCAGTTTCACGGGCACGCCTTTGAGACAAAGTGTTTCGTGCTCGATCCATTGCCCTACGAGCTCTATCATTTCTAGCCTGGGCTCTTCTAACCCTATCTCGTTGTCTTTCTAATACACGGCCCTGTTCAGCTCGTGCTAGAGCTCTTTGCATAGTATTTCTAAGCTGTTCGACACTCCTATAAGTTTCGTCCAGTCTTCTTAATTGCCTACGTAGAGTATCAATAGCTTGATCTCTGGATCTAACTTCTGCCCTTGAACGTCTATTCCTATGGGCCTCCGTGTTATCAGCCTGCTCAGCTGCTCTAATAACAGGATTACGCCTTCTAGACCGACGACGCTGTGTATCTACTGCTTGCTCTCTAGTCCTAACTTCAGCGTCGGATCGTCTATTCCTATGGGCCGCTGAATTATCGGCTTGTTCTAACTCTCTATAATCTTCATCATGTCTTCTACTGTAACGACGTAGGGTATCTAGTGCTTGTTCTATGGCCCTAACTTCTGCGTTGGATCGTCTATTTCTGTGGGCTTCCGTGTTATCAGCCTGCTCAGCTGCTCTAATAACAGGGTTAAGCCTTCTAGACCGACGACGCTGATTATCTAGGGCTTGCTCTCTGGCCCTAACTTCTGCATCGGATCGTCTATTTCTATGGGCTTCCGAATCATTAGCCTGTTCTGCAGCTCTAATATCAGGGTTAAGTCTTCTAGACCAACGACGAAGTGCATCGTTTCCCTGTTCTTCCTGCCTAACAACTGGGTCCTGTCTAATTTGAGATCGAGCTAGTGTATCAGCTGCTTGTTCTCTTTCTCTAAGTCGGGAACTAAACCGCCGCCTGAGAGAGCGCCGCTGAGTGTTATTAGCTTGTTCAAGCTCTCTAACATCTTCAATTGCCCGACGTTCGCGCTGGGACTCTGCGTTATTACGCCTTTCTAAATCTGCATTCTCAGAGTTTTCCCTATGCAATCTATTCCTCAATCTGCGTCTTTGAGATCTTTGAGAAGCAGTTTGCCTATTTAAACGAGGCATTTTAAAATTGTTGTATTATAAAAATATGTAATATTACAAAAAATAAATATCGTGCGATATATAGTAATATAAATCTGAAATAAAAATTTAAAAAAAAATTTGAAACATAAATATGAGAATAAATGTAATATATATAGAATAAGAGCTGCAATAAAATAAAATTAATGAAATTTATATTTAAATTTATGTAAGATGTGCATATATCGCAGTCTTCAAAAGAAATTGTGAGACACTGCACACTTCATAAAAATAGAAAAAAAAGAAAATCTTAGCTTAATGATACTTGGCTAATGTGTATTCGAAGGGGGTCCGCCTTGGCATCAGTATCCTTAAGACCACTCACGACCCGCCACGAATGAAATAAACTTATATAATTGAAAAATTTAAAAAAAATGAAAATATTGGAAACAAAAATTTGAAAAAATAAAATTTGGAAAAAAGAAAGAAAATCGGTTAAAACTTGTCGAAATTTTGCGCAAACTTGAAAAAAATCTTCACTTCACACACACAATATGCTTGGTAGCATTGATTTTGATCCAACTTTTAAATTAATTATTAGAAATTATGAGAATCGAATAGGAAGGCTTTTGTCTAAATTTGAATATTGAAAGCTTCTTCAGGTTAAAAATTGATATTGGCTATCAATTTCTTCATGTTCACAATTGTTCAATGCAGTTATTTTATACCAACCATTCATGTAGCAACTGCTTCAGGTTGTAAAAAATATCTACTTTGTCTTGAAAAAATGATGCAAAAAAATGTTGTGTCAACTTCTTCAGGTTAACAACGATTTTTGGTTACAATTGCTTTATATTAGCAACTGCTTCAGGTTTAAATCAAGTAGCAACTGCTTCAGGTCAAAAAAAAAAAAAAAATCCTGCAGGTTTGAAATCAATTTAAGCCTTTCTGGCTTACAAAATACTGTATGAGATTAATTATGAAAAAACGAAAATTGTGTCTTTTGTTGGTTTATTGTCGATTATGTCACTCCAACAAGCAACAACACTTGCATAAATGCAAGGAGCAAAGTTGCAAGAGATGTTCTTTCTCCATCTTCAGAACCGTTTCTGCTAGCTGATCAGCAATTTCATATTTTTGTCGCTAGAACCATTTAAGAAATATAAGGCTCAATAATGAAAAAAAGTTTGGATGCCATCGTGTGTTGTTGTTACTTAGTTGGAAACCCCCTAAAGTAGCCACCTGTCGTCCTCTGTGGAACAGGTGACATGACTCAACCAACAACACACAACACTCTCATAAAAGCATGAAGCATGACATGGTACAGCTGATTCAAGAGATGCCACTCCCTAACATCAGGACCATTTGAGTTGTCCCGACTAGCGATTCAAGCCCAATGTCATATTTGCGTTACCAGAACTAGTTGAGAATTTGAAGCATTCTAATAAGGTTTAACAATACAAAAACTATCGCATACTCTAGGGGGCACCTGTTGATTTAACAACTTAGACACGCAATAACTGCTGTTCTACTTTTCCGATCTTGTTGCGATTCAGTGGGATAATAGATAATAATAACAGATATCGGTTATTACCAAAAAATACGTATTATATGAACAATTGTGGGTGAGGTGGTTTTTCGCGATTTGCGGGGGCGGAGGGGGGCGTGGCTTAAATTTGAAACAAACTTGATCTGCGTGAGGTATATGGAAATCTGTGTGACAAATTTGGTTATTCTATCTCTTATAGTCTCTGAGATCCTTGTGTTTATACAGACGGATGACCAGTTTTTCGCGAATTACGGGCGTGGAAGGAGGCGGGTCCAAAATTTTAAACAAACTTGACCTGCTCCAACGCATTTCTGATCTACGTGTGAAAGTTTGGTTACTCTATCTCTTATGGTCTCTGAGATCTAGGCGCTCACACGGACAGACAGACAGACAGACGGACAGACGGACAGACGGACAGACGGACAGACACACATGGCTATATCGACTCGGCTGTTGATGCTGATCAAGAATATATATACTTTATATGGTCGGAGATGCCTCCTTCTGCCTGTTACATACATTCCAACGAACACAATATACCCTTATACTTATTTTTTATAAGTAACGGGTATAACAAGTGGGAAAGGCTATAGTCGAGATCCCGACCATAGGATACCCGTTACTTATTTCAATACATTAGCGATTCAATCATAATGTCATATTTGCGTTGCCAGAATTACTTGAGAATTTGAATTTGTTGATTTAACAACTTAGACACGCAATAACTGCTGTTCTACTTGTCCGATCTTGTTGCGATTCAGTGGGATAATAGATAATAATAACAGATATCGGTTATTACCAAAAAATACGTATTATATGAACAATTGTGGGTGTGGTGGTTTTCCGCGATTTGCGGGGGGCTTGGCTTAAATTTGAAACAAACTTGATCTGCGTGAGGTATATAGAAATCTGTGTACCAAATTTGGTTACTTTATCTCTTATAGACTCTGAGATTCCTTTGTTCATACAGACGAACAGTCGGTTTTTCGCTATTTGCGGGGGCGAAGGGGGGCGTGGCTTAAATTTGAAACAAACTTGAGCTGCGTGGGGTATATAGAAATCTTTTAGTGAAAGTTTGGTAGCTTTATCTCTTATGGTCTCTGAGATCCTTTTGTTCATACAGACGGACAGACGGACAGACGGACATGGCTATATCGACTCGGCTGTTGATGCTGATCAAGAATATATATACTTTATGTGGTCGGAGATGCCTCCTTCTGCCTGTTACGCACATTCCAACGAACACAATATACCCTTATACTTATTTTTTATAAGTAACGGGTATAACAAGTGGGAAAGGCTATAGTCGAGATCCCGACTATAGGATACCCGTTACTTATTTCACTTCATATAAAAGTACTTTAAAGAAAATTTTCTAACAATACAAAATCTATTGCATACTCTAGGGGGCATGTATTGCCATGATTGCTTTAAGAATCATTTTCAGACAATAACTGCTGTTCTACTTGTCCGATCGTGTTGCGATTCAGTGGGATAATAAATAATAATAATAGTTATCAGTAACTACAAAAACTATATTATCTTAAAAACTTTGGGTGTGGTAGCTTTTCGCGATTTGTGGGGGCGGAGGGGGGCGTGGCCAAAATTGGAAACAAACTTGATCTGCGCTAGGTATATAGAAATCTGTGTGCCAAATTTGGTTACTCTATCTCTTATAGTCTCTGAGATCCTTTTGTTCATACGGGCAGACGGACAGACACACATGGCTATATCGACTCGGCTGTTGATGCTGATCAAGAATATATATACTTTATATGGTCGGAGATGCCTCCTTCTCCCTGTTACATACATTCCAACGAACACAATATACCCTTATACTTATTTTTTATAAGTAACGGGTATAAAAATCAAGGATCCCAGGCTGAAATCAATCCAACCCGATGTCAGAAATACGGTAATCCCGGATTTTCTTAAACCAAGTACGACAAACTTGATAATTTTAACCCTACCATTCTTAAATCAAGCGCGATTTCAGCCTAAATTTGGCATGCTTTTAGCCTGAATTCAATCCTGAATATCCTGAAAATCAGGCTTAAAATTCGATCCCGATTATTCTTAAATTCAAGTTTACAAAATTCTATCCTTAATACTCTTAAATTCAGGTTCAAAAATTCAATCTCGACTATTCTTAAATGTAGGCTTATTAAATGCAATCCTGAAAATTGTTAAATTTGGGCTCGAATAATTTAATCCCAAATATTCTTAAAACTAGGATTAAAACAGGCTCAAATTTTTGCTTGTTTTTTGTTTATTTATACAGTGATAAATATATAATATAATTAAACATATATAAAATTATATTCCATTTGTCGTTCTTCAATGTCTTTAGTGATACTTCGCGATCACGACGACGCGCCGAGTTCAGTCCGTGTCAATATGATTATAACTGTAATTGATTATAACTGTAGTTGTGCTTACTCCTCTCGTTCCCGTATCTTTTCATCATCTCGTATATGTAGCTGTAGGCTCTGCAATTGGAGATAGTTTTTAGTGAGACATATGCATACAGTTTCTCCCAAAATTCAGTTATCAGTCATAGTGTAGAAATTGTATCTCTCATATCATTTAATTAAATAAATTCCAGACCCTCAAAAGCAAATTGCTTATCTAAATAAATATACATAGTTAACAAAGAAAAAGAATATTGATTAACTAAAAAATTAATGTTGGGGTGCGGAAAGTTTAAAGTTCTATGTTGGCTGCTGCGATCGAAAATAAAGACGTCTTGTCCGATTGATTGGTTGCAAAAGAAGAACGATTCGCTTTATTGTTGCAAAGCTGAAACGAACTGGGCTTAGGCACATGTTGCTTATTTCATTTCACTAGCATGAAAAAAGTAATGCTAATGAAAAATAATTTAATTGGCATTGAAAAAAGTAATGTTAATGAAATTTCATTTCACTAGCATTGAAAAAAGTAGTGCTAATGAAAAATTATTTAATTGGCGTTATATAAAAAAATTTTCGGTGGCATTAAGTAATGCCAATAAAAAACCATTTTAATTACCATTGAAAATAATTTTTTGAAATAATTAAAAAATGTTAGATAAATTTGGAAAATTGTTTTTCCGATATTTATTCGATAGTTTTATACGATATTTCAATGCAATTGACAAAAACATAGTGTTTTTCTATAACAACTGGATAAATAAAAATCGTTTTCGTTTGCTTTTTTTCAAAATATATTATTAGCTTTTAGCAAAACCAATTTTTCAAAATTGCTGTCCGAAAGATTCTGTCTCTTTGGTTCGTTCACCATTCCAGCATAGCTGAATAGCCGTTCAACCGGCGCAGATGACGGAAGTGGCGTATTGTACTTATAAAATACTGATTTTATAGTAGGATATTGGTTTAGGCTTTCTACAGATCCATCCACATCATTTAAATATCGCGTAAACTCGACACTAATCGGAGTATCTTCCAAATATTTATCTGTTGAATAAAAAAATAAGTATATTTAAAATAAAAGAAATATTATTTATCAGTTGAAATAAATACATGCAGCACTCTCTCCAAAATCAAAGAAACTAAACATTTTTGCTTCTTTTTGGGCTGAAGACGTGCTAGGAGTGTTGTCCGAAAAATTTTCGGCATGCAAAAGAAACATTTCATTTATTTTGCCCTCTGTCCGCAGTCTCTCTGGCGCAGTCTCAAGCAGGGCTGCCGCAAATTTGAGCTTAATGGCTGGACATTCTATGGCAGCCACAAAAGGCATCGTGACAATTGGCAGACATCTCAAAACATCCTTTGAATCTCCCCATCAGTGCATGCACCATTTGCTTCACCCGCTCGTTTAATATTTGTATCCTCTGCCACTTCACCCTAATGGTAATAAGGGTGGGAATAAAATAGCCATACAGCATGGTTTTTTACCTTTGGAGGAAGTCGAGCCCTATTGCCAATGGCTCCATAATTTGGCAATACTTCTCCAAGTATTCAAATTCTCGGGATGCCAACTTTGATATTTCCAAAAGCGTACATAGATCATTAAGCTGAGCTTTGTTCTTGATGAGGTTTTGGAAAGCATCGTACAGCGTATTCCAGCATCTTCGTCAATTTTTTCCGGCCCGGAACGGATACAGTTAAGTTTAAGTCCTCAAAAAGGCAAGAAAAGATGGATGGTACACAATCGACAATGAAGAAAATGTGTCTACCACGAATTTCAAAATTTTGTCGTCAAATTCAAATAGTCTTATTCCACCTTTTCTTACCCTTTTTGACTTGTGGTCCTTATCCAACAAAAACTGATCGTACTGAGGACGATGCTTTTCTTTTAGATGGTTGAGCAAATTTAATGTCACCTTAACCGATCCACGAAGTCTTTTGTGACAGACTTGGCAAACAGCCACCACACCATTTGCAGCTTTCTGATGCTTAGTGTCCGAAATCTACGTAAGAATAAGAAATATTTATTCAATTTATTATATACAAAATTTTTTTTTTTATTTTATAGGTACGGACAAATTTTTTCTTACTGCATTGACAATTTTAAAATATTTTCCTTTTAAAATGAATGGCAATTGCGCTTCCTCAGCATTGACCTCAAATGTTGTGCTAGTCCTAAATTTTTATAGATAATTATAATTTTTTATGTCCATTTAAGATTGACAAATTTTATACTTACGAGCAATTTGAGAACAAATTAAATATAGATTGATTACTGCATTCGTCAAGGACTTCAAATGGACTCATAATGTTCTCTGAAGGCGGTTCACTTGCACTCATGCTAGTTTCTTCGAGTACAGCAGGTGCGTGTCAATATGAGCACTTTATTCTCCGCGATTGATTAAAACTGTAGCTGTGCTTACTTCTCTCGTTCCCGTATCTTTTCATCTTCTCGTATATGTAGCTGTAGGATCTGCAATTGGAGATAGTTTTTAGTGAGACATCTGCTTACAGTTCCTCCCAAAATTCAGTTATCAGTCATAGTGTAGAAATTGTATCTCTCATATCATTTAATTTAATAAATTCCAGACCCTCAAAAGCAAAATGCTTATCTAAATAAATATACATAGTTAACAAAGAAAAAGAATATTGTTTAACTAAAAAATTAATGTTGGGGTGCGGAAAGTTTAAAGTTCTTGTCCGATTGATTGGTTGCAAAAGAAGAACGATTCGCTTTATTGTTGCAAAGCTGAAACGAACTGGGCTTAGGCTCATATTGCTTACCAATGTCACGACTGCGTTTACCGCTCGAAGAGGTACCACACTTCGTGTGTGCACTTGTACAGTGGTTATTTGTTTACAATTCATATTTTCGTAACTTTACATTAACATTTCATAATTCATTTATAATTTCAACTCTAACCTAATAGTAATTATAATTATAGTAAGTTGGGTCTATAAGCATTATCATTACTTTTTAATTAGCATTAAAAAAAGTAGTGCTAATGAAATTTCATTTCACTAGCATTGAAAAATAGTAGTGATAATGAAATTTCATTTCACTAGCATTGAAAAAAAGTAGTGCTAATGAAATTTCATTTCACTAGCATTGAAAAAAAATGAATGCTAATGAAATTTCATTTCACTATGATACCATATTCCAACACGCCCACTCAAAATTAACATTACAAGTTTAGTTTAGTAGTACTGGTGTGCAGTCTGGGGAGTAACAATACAATGATCCAGCATTCGCTGCGGGGATTGGGGAAAACCCAGAAAAACCCAATCAGATCATTCTTAATAGATATAAGATTTAAACTTACAAATGTCTTACTTCATGTAAAAATAAATTCATTTTTGGTAACATTTCATGTAAATTATGTTAATAACAGACTTCATTATTAGTCATTAAAGTTAGGTTTAATTATTAAAATAGGATTTAATTTAAATTCTCTTAACAAATTAGATCTTTTTCATAACTTCGAAAAATATTTTTATTAACTTAATAAACAAAGGTTTATATTAGTCCCATTTGGCTTCTTAGGGCTTCAACGGCTTGGTAAGGATGTCAGCGAGTTGAATTTCTGTGGGAATATACTCAATAGAAACAACATTATTTTCAACCTGTTCTCTAGAAAAATTATATTTAATATCAATATGCTTGGATCTTTTATGACTTGAGGGATTACTAGCAATACTTATGCAACCTTGATTATCTTCAAATATTTTTATAGGTCTTTTAAGTTGAATATTAATGCTTTCTAGAAGAGATTTTAACCATAAGGCTTCTCTTACAGCTTCGAACAAAGCCATATATTCTGATTCAGTTGATGAAGCAACTACTGAAGTTTGCCTTTTCGTAATCCAGCAGATTAAGTTGGAGTTAAACATTTTAAAAATATAACCTGTTGTACTCTTTCTATCATTTTCATTCCCACCCCAATCAGAGTCAACATAACCTGTAAATATATTTTCATAATTAGTATATTTCTTGAAAACTAATTTCATTTCAATGGTTCCTTTAAAATATCTTAGAATTCTTTTTAAACATTGCCATAATTCGGCATTTCTATTTGTATAACGACTTAAAATATTGACTGCAGAAGTAATATCTGGTCGTGTTCATAACAGCATCCAATTAAGTTACGACAAGGTGCATCATATTTTTCCTCAGAATTCAATAATACATAATTAAGTTTAGTTGGGAGCGGTGTAATAACTGATTTACAATCCTCCATTTTAAAATTACTTAAAACCTGTTTTATATATTCAGATTGACTTAACCCGAATCTTCCCAGCGTTACCATATAGTAACAAGCAATAGGCAATTACTAAAACTTTATTTTTAGACAACATGTTAACGTTAGATTAAATTTTATTTGATATTCTAAGAGTAAATTGTTGTCTCTAACTAATAAAAAGTTGATTGAACAAATCTCTTGAAGTTAGCTGATCGAAAAATGAGCTTTAAGTTGCTCATTATATTCTGCAGTGCAAAAAAACGGCATTTGGCAATTCGTCGCAATTAAATTTAAGCCGTTTGACTAATTTTAGTACTGAACTATATGCAATGCACACATCATTAGAAAGGTAAAAGAGTGCACTTATTAATTATGAAAAAAATTCTAAATAAAAACCACTTTTTTTCGCTTAATTTGCGTTTTTTATTTTCGTGTTACCATATGGTAACGCTGGGAAGTACAGGGTACAGGTTTTTTCCATACATTTTTTCGCTTTTAGGTATTGTTTTGTTTACAAAATATGATTGCTCCTATGGCAGCTATATGATATAATGGTCCGATTTGAACCAAATTTGGTCAGGATGTGTAGCAACATATAAGACACACATTCTAAGTTTGGTTGAGATATCTCAGAATAGAAAAAAGTTTTTCATACTAAAGGTGAATTTGACCCCGATTGATCCTATGACAGTTGTGTTATATATACGATATACTGCACCGATTTGACCCAAATTTGGTCCTATATATCAAGGAAGAGCCCCCCTGTTGAATTAAGTTGTGTTTATTAGACTTTTTCTCAAACATTTGTATTTTGTAGCATTAAGAAAACCTGTACCCTGCACTTCCCAGCGTTACCATATGGTAACAGCCGAAAAAATGGTCCTGTCGATTATCCTGATACGGACAAACAAAATGAATATGTTTTTCGGATTCAGCGAACTCAAATTTATCAGTCCTGAAATTTTCATTAAGAAATTCGAAAAAATGTTGCTCAGGACGATTCGGGTTAAATATATTTTATCTTCTGATATCTCTATCCTCATTCCAATAAAATACTTTATTTGATCCAAATCAGTCTTTCTTCTTTTAACGTGTCGTTTAGGAAGGCAGTTTTCACATCCATGTGATGTACATTGAAACCTTATTGATTTGATATTGACATTATGAAACGGAAACTTGAAATTCGGGCAACTGGTGCAAATGTCTCTTCATAATCAATTTGATATTTTTGCGTAAACCCACGCGCAACTAACCTTGCCTTATATTTTTTAGGGTTTCCCAATTCATGCTATTTTAAAGTAAACACCCATTTCAACAATATTTTTGTTTACAGACCTCTTAAAAATACACCAGGTATTATTTAATTCATGGGCATTTAATTCTACTTTAATTGCTTCTTCCCATAAACGCATATCACTTCTACTTTGTATTTCATCGAAAGAGCTGGGAATATTACTAGGAATGATGTGAGCACTTAATACATAATTATTAAGATCTGTTTCATTTTCATTATAAGATATTCTTGGCATGTTCTTCAATCTGCTATTTCTTCTAGTCTCACCTTCAATAAGTTGTTCAAGACCTTCACTCTCATCAGTATCAAGAGGGCTTTGCTGTTTTGGTATTGATTCCGTACTCTCATTTCGGCTTATATCGCTGTCTTTCTCCTTATTGTCATTCAGGAGTTCTATGTGATCACCATCCTTACTCTTATTCAGGACATCTGTTAGGTCATCTTCCTTATTATCATTCGGGAATATTAATTTATCAGATTTTTCATTTTCCTTATTATCATTCGGAAAATTAAATTTATCAGATTTATCATTTTCCTAATTCTCATTCAGGATTTCACTTTCCTTACTATCATTCAGGTAGTTAAATTGATCACATTCCTTACTCTCATTCAGGAATTCCGAATCATTTACCACAGCTCTAGAATTGACCATATTTGATTCGTCTACAATTACATCTCTTGCAACAATAAATTTTTCATTATTTGAATTCCATAATTTAAAACCATTTGGTTCATAACCAACAAGTATTGTTTTAAATGATTTTTCATCAAATTTCCTTTTTCTATTTTTATTGTGGACATAAACTTTTGACCCAAATATTCTTAGATGATTTAAACTTGGCTTTCTAGCATGCCACATCTTATATGGTGTTTTTGTGCAATTACTAAGTGCTCTACTTGGAATTCTGTTGGTTAGATACGTGGCTGTCAACACAGCTTCACACCAGATGGTTTTTTCTAATTTAGCACTCAACGAAACTCCATTTAACAGCGGTGTATATGGTACAGTTAGATGGTAACTAATCCCTCTCTGGACACATAATTCTCGCATATCATTTGACAAATATTCTCTTCCATTGTCTATATATAAATTAACAACCTTTAGATTGAAATGCGCCTCACTTTTCGCTACAAAATCTTTAAACATCTTAAATACATCAGATTTATGCTTCATTAAATAGGTTACACAATAATGTGTAAATTGATCCACAAAAATTACATAATAGTTTTTGTCATCAATTGAAGTAGGAGTTATGGGGCCACAAACATCTGAATGTATTACGAGGAGTGCTCTTTTAATATAATCTTTATTTTTATGTTTTGCAAAAGGTAATCTAGCTTGCTTTCCATTAAGACAAGCTTCACATATTTCATTAACAGGTTGAACTTTGTCTAGAATTTTATTATCATTAAAGAAATTTTTTCAAATTTTCAGGTACTTCTTGACAATAGAGGACATCTTCCAATGTTATTTGACGTCCATTATGAAGACGCACAATTCCACGCTTTGTTGCATATATGAATTCCCCTTGCTTTGCCACCGCAATCTTATTTGGAGGTCAATTGGACTGAATCCATAAAAAGATTTTTATCGTTTACAATATGATCGCTGGCACCGGAATCCAATATAAAGCTGATATTCTTATCGGAATTTGTCAAATTCTGATTTGCTTGTTTAAACATAAATGCAAATCCGGGCTGAGTTGTTGCGACTTGTGCTTGCTTTTCATTTTCTATATTTTTATATGAATTTAAACGTATAAGTTAAATTCTTATAAGTTTTTATTTTATAAAAAATTAATCTTTATTATGTCCAGTAGGACTGTTCTTGTTGGATACAAATTTTAGACTAATTAAACTAAGCTAATAAGAACCCTAAGAGAGCTTGGTGAATTGGCAGCGTCGTTGGCAGAGGCAGCAGCGGCGTTGCGACACTTCTGGATCACCTGACTTGTTGCCAAATATTCCACGAATTTTGGCAATTGGGTTGCGCGTGCGGGAAGTTGTCCAGACGCTGGGCTCAGCAACATTGGGGCTACTGCAGCTAGAGGCCGGATGTTGTTGCAGTTGCAGTTTTGAATATTTTTGTTATTAACTTATATAACTGTAGCAGTCCTTCTTAATGTGTGCCTCTTTTTTACAATGGTGACATTTAATATTTATTTTATTTTTCCCTTTAAATTGCATGCGTCCAATATTTCCTTTCTTATAATTATTTTTATACTGTCCACTTCTAACATTATTCCCATTGTTGTTACTCACTGCATTCATAACCTTTTTCCTGGTATCGCTTGAATCATTTTTAATTTTAATCTCGTGATCTAACAATCTGTTTTTCACAAAGGCTAATGCTAAACTTTCTTCTGCCAATGTTTCGATGGCAGTAATCACTACGTTGTATGAGGATGGCAAAGTCAGCAATAAATGCGATACTTTATCCATCTCATCTATTCGGGCACCTGAGGCCAATAATTCACTAATTATTTTATCGAATACTAAAAAAATTAGTCGATAGTGTCATCTCACTTTTAAGTTTAAGAGACAACAATTTTTATCGAAGCGACAACTGCGATGCAAGACTTTTTCGCTCATAGGTGGCGTCTAAGTTCTGAAAGATTTGTCGCGCAGTGTTGTCGCTTGTCGCGAAGTTTAAAAATGAGTCACTTAAATATTGAATCAACGTGCTTTTTGCACGCCTCTCTGCATTTAATCAGTCAACGTCAATATCGTCTGGCATTTCCTCGTCTATCACTTTTAACACCTCGAACTCTTTCAGGAGTGCTCGAGTAGTAAAAAAATGCGGGTTCTGGTACAAATTGGGGGTGGGGGCGATCAATCACTGTCAGAGACCTGTCAAAATTTTGACAGCTAAAATAATTAGTGATTGATTGATCGATGAAAAGTGTGGGAAAGAGGGGGGGATCGGGGTCAAAAGTGTGGGAAAAAAGGGGGGTCCGAGGGTCGAATCGTGGGAAAAAGGGGGGAAAAGGGGGAAAAATGTTCAAATCAAGTGATCGTGTGCGAGTATGTGTCAGGTGAGTTTGATTGATATGTCATTGGCGATGTTCGAATTAGGGAGATGCTATTGTAAAATGTGATCTATCACCTCTTGATGCTCAAAATTAGGGAGATGCTGTTGTAATGCATTGTAATGTCTTTTGTTTACATTGGTGGCATGCGTTGCTATGAGTAAGCAATTGGTGGGCACGTGTTGGGCAAGGTTCAGGCACAGGGCCGGCGCCGGGACGTCCCCTGTCAATCAAAGCAATGTATGAGCATGTTGCAGTATGATAATTGAATGGGAATTTTGGAATTTTGGTTCTGTGACCCGTGACATGAAACCTGTTCCCATGAAACCTGTTCTACTTGGTTATGATCTTGGCATTTGTTTCGATGACTTTTGAAATGAAACCTACTCCCATTGGCTTACATTGATATTTTGTTTCTGTGACCCTTGGCATGAAACCTGTTCTCGTTGGTTTTGATCTTGGTATTTTGTTTCTGTGACCCTTGAAATGAAACCTACTCTCATTGGTTGATCGTGTTATTTTGTTTCTGTGACCCTTGACATGAAACCTGTTCTCATTGGTTTTTATATTGCTGTAACAGGTATTAGGTTCCACCCACACCTTTTCCTTCACTATAGATAGTAGACCTACTCCCATTAGTTCTTCTACCTAAAAATGTTGTAAGAGGTACTTTGTTTCTGTGACCCTTGAAATGAAACATACTCTCATTGGCTGATCTTGATATTTTGTGACCCTTGACATGAAACCTGTTCTCATTGGTTTTTAAATTGTTGTAACAGGTAGGCTCAACCCACACCATTTCCAACTATATAGACAGTAGAACTCACAAACATTTTCCAACACTATAGACAGTAGACCTGCCCCCCATTGCTCCATCCAACTTTTGATTCTGAAAATGAATAACAATTTATGCTGTAAAATAAAAATATAAGAAAAGATGAAGAATAATAAAAGAAAAGTGAATTTTGTTTTTAATTGTTTTTATTTTGAATAATATGGTTTGACATTATTTATTTTCTCCCATCTTCTCAATTAATATGTTACTTGTTTTCATTATTTATATTGCTTCCAACTCTTGTTTGGTGGAATGTGTGTGTGTGTGTGTGTGTGTTAGTGTGTGTTTTTTTTTTTTTTTTTTTTTTTATTTCGTTAACAATAATTAAGTTACAAAAAGAATGAGTAAAATAGGAAAAAAGAGAGTAGAAAAAAAAAAAAAAAGTAGGTGTGCCCTGTGATCTCACGGTATTACCGCGAGGCATTGCTTCGCGAAATCCAAGGCGAACAGTTTCTTAAGCCCCACCGTCGTCTGCGTTTCGTCTGCGTTCCCTCTCAAGATGGCGAAGCGCTGTGGTCGTTTTAAAGGCGAACGGGCACACTGCTTACCAACATTCCTCCCTTTCCACCATATGGTTTATTATATTGTTCGCAGTCACGTGATCACCGATAGTCGCTTCCAGCTCGTTTCTTTCTCTGTTAAAACGTCGTCAGAACAGTAGGATGTGCTCCGCTGTCTCTTCCACCTCAGGATAGCACCATAGGCAGTAGGGGTCACTTTCAAACCTGTGCAGATAGCTCCGAAAACACCCGTGGCCACTCAGCATCTGTGTCAGGTGGAAATTTACGAAGCCGAATTTTCGGTTGAGCCAATTGCTTAAGTCGTTGATGAGGCGGTGTGTCCAGCGACCTTTCGTTGACGCGTCCCACCTAGCCTGCCACTCACTCATGCTCGCCTCTCTTGCCGCCCTTGCTATCTGGCGATTTGGTGCAGGATGGTCTCTACGCTTCTCCATGTGTATGGCTTCACTCTCCGTAGCCAATAGGTCAATCGGCACCATACCCGCGATGACTAAGGCTGCATCATCGGAGATGGTCCGAAATCCGCATACCTCTTCTATATGCAGACCTCTTCTATATGCATACCTCTTCTATATGCTTTAACCTGCATGGCGTGCGCCCAGACCGGGGCTCCGTACAGCATTGTGGCTTTGACCACATTCTGAAGCAGCAGTCTGCGGCCTTGCTTGGGACCGCGAGTGTTCAGCATTATGCGGTTTAGTGCTTGGCCGATTTCTGCTGCTTTCCTGCCAGCGTGTTCCAAGTGCTCTCTGTAGCACAGCCTCGTATCGAGTAGGACCCTGAGGTACCTGATAGCTCTAGACGATGTTATAGTGGATGTGCCAAGGTTAATGTGCGCTACCTCCAATACTTTCCGGCTGCTAATGAGGACCGCTTCGGTTTTATGTTCTGCAAGTTGTAGTCCGACTGAATTTAGCCAATCCCTGACGGTCGCTGCGGCTGCGCTGCAGAGTAACTCAGCGTCTTGTAGTTGCTTGGCAGTAACGACCAGGGCAACGTCGTCGGCGAAGTCCACGATGGTGGAGTTGTCTGGGAGCTGTAGCCTGAGGACGCCCTCGTACATCGCGTTCCAAGGCAATGGGCCGAGCACCGAGCCCTGTGGAACTCCACCAGATACTCTAAAGGTCCGCCTTCCTGCGTCCGTTCTGAAGTTGAGGATGCGGTCTCGAAAGTAGTCCCCGATGTTGCCCATAAGGTAGCTCGGAGTGTGGATCCGTCGAAGTGACTCGAGAATGCAATTCCAGTTTGCCGAGTTGAATGCATTCTTAATGTCCAGTGTAACAACTAGACAGTAATTTTTACCGCCTCCTCGCCATCTGCTGCCTTCAATTGCATTTCACGCTATGCCGGTGACTAGCGCGATTGCGTCCACCGTAGAGCGTGCTTTGCGAAAGCCAAACTGTAGGGGCGACAGATCTCCTGCTTGCCGGATAGTATCCTCTAGTCTATTGCAGACTAGCCTCTCTAGGACCTTCCCGACCGTGTCTAACAGACAGATTGGTCGGTACGAGGATGGCGACTCCACGGGTTTATTGGGTTTCGGGATGAGCACCAGGTTTTGAACTTTCCAGGCGCTGGGAAAGGTTCCTTGACTGATGCACTGCCCAAACACCTCCGCAAAGCTTTCTGATCGTAGCATTAGTGCCAGCTTCAGAGCTCTGTTAGGGATCGCGTCCGGTCCTGGCGCTTTGGAGTCTCTGATAATGCTCGCCGCTCGTAGAGTTTCCTCCACGGTCACCGCTGGGGCTTCGGGAAATAGTTGGGGCGTGGGTGGTGGTTCCAGCGGGTGGAGATCCGGGGTGCCCGGGAAGAGAGCTTCCACTATCTCTTTCATCCTCTGTTCGTCCTTGGGAGCCGTATTCTTGGGCACTCTAAGCTTTTTTAGCGCGAGCTTGTAGGCCAGACCCCAGGTGTCGTTCTCCGCCTCGTCGCACAGTTCCAGGAATCGTTCCAGTTTGCTTTGCCGGATGGCGATGGAGCTCCAGAAGTATAGCGTTATGATCGCTGGCTGTGTATGCCTCACTGACGGACCAACGGAAGTTGTTCCATAGCGAGCAGCTCACGAATGAGAGATCGATTATGGATCCCACACCGGCTCTGCTAAAAGTGTGGTGCCTACCGCTGTTTAGTAGGGTGACATCCAGCGAAGCAAATGATTTCAGCACAGCCTGCCCTCTGGAGTTTGTAAAGGTGCTGCCCCATTCCTCTGCCCATGCGTTAAAATCGCCGGCTATGACGACCTGCGGTTTTCCCCTCACGTCATCAGCTAGGTCATCGAGAATGACCATGTACTCCGACAGCTGGAGGCTGGGTGCGAGGTAGCAGCTATATAGCCATAGCTCGCCCAGTTTCGCTCGCACGTAGCCGCGGGATGGGCGTAGCGACTCCAGAAGGTGTTGTTGGGATCCGCATACCCAGATTGCAGCCTTGCCATTTGAGTCCGCTATGTAGTTCGGACCATGTATAGCCTTGTACGGCTCGCTCAGCAGCGCTACCTCCACCGACAGTTCTCGGACTGTTTGCTTGAGCAGGTCTTGGGCGGCAGCACAGTGGTTCAGGTTAAGCTGTAGGATTTTTAACATTTTGATGAGGGACACCTTATACTGCCAGCGTGGTGCTTAGTATCCTTCATATTAGCAGCGGCGCAGATGAAACACATAGGCTCCATGTTGCAGGACGCTTCTTTATGCCCCTCTTGTCCGCATCGAAGACAGCAGCCCGTGCGATTTACGACGCTCTTGCACGTGGCAGCAATGTGACCAAATTCAAGGCACCTGTAGCACCTCTTCCTGGGCGTCCTCTCCCTCACTCTGCACCTCGTCCATCCAATTTTTAGCTTCCCCTCTTTCATAACTCGGTTGGCGGTCACTACTGGGATGCTGATCACAGCTACTTGCGAGCTCTCATATCCAGGTCTCAGTGTCTTTATTATCGCATCGTCCAACGGTGAATCCGCGAAGGGAGCTAGTGCTGCGAGAACATCCTCCCTTGTAGCCAGGAAATCAATGTCTCTAATTTCCAGCGAAGTTTCCTGGGAAATTGTCCTGACTCGCGTCTCTGGTCCCAGCGCTTCTCCGATGTCGACTTTCATCTGCTTCAGCTCAGCTTTGCAGTTTCCATCCATTTCGAGGACTAGGCCATTTCCTGCTGGTTTT
>CATOAP020000087.1:0-61181 GCA_951394115.2 Drosophila phalerata
ATCGGCCCACTATATCATATAGCTGTCATACAGCCGCTCTGCCGAAAATCAACTTTTAGTATGAACAAGTTTTTTGTTTTTTGAGATATCGTAACCAAACTGATAGAATATGTATCTGGGCTTGTATTATACATCCGGACCAAGTTTGGTCCAAATCGGCCCACTATATCATATAGCTGTCATACAGACGCTCTGCCGTAAATCAAGTTTTAGTATGAAAAAGTTTTTTGTTTTTTGAGATATCTTAACCAAACTGATAGAATATGCATTTATGTTGGTTTTGTACACTTTGACCAGATTTGGTTCAGATCGGTGCCATATATCATATAGCTGCCATTGGAATAATTGGTCGAAAATCAACATTTATAAAAGAGTACCTGGGCTCAGGGTATCCTACTGTCGAGCGTGCTCGACTGTAGCCGCACCTCACCGCGAGCGAAGCGAGCCGGGGGTAGGCGAGCGAAGCAAGTAGGGGGCGGAGCCCCCTTGTTTTTATTTTTATTTAAAGTTTTTATAATAAACTGAATTTTGCTCGTCACACAATTGGATATCAGAAATTTTGGAGCTAAAAATTGCTTTCGTCACTAGACTTTTACCTCGTGTAGAGGTTTTTTTTGTGGGATATCAGAAATTTTTGCAATTGCTTTTGCTTTTGACATTTTAACTTTATCATAAATGCAGGGAGATAGTAAAAAATATAGCTAAGAGACTCCGCCCCTGTTTGCTTCGCTCGCGTTACTACTGTCTACTTTTCATACTAAGACTTTTCGCCCGATCGGTCCTATGTTAGCTATATGATATAGGATGTATAAAACTAACTTAAATGCATATTCTATCAATTTGGTTAAAATATCTCATAAATCAAAAAAGGTTTTCATACTAAAACCTTATTTTGACCAGATCGGTCCTATGACAGCTATATGATATAGCGGTCCGATATGAACCAATTTCGGTCAGGATGTATAAAACTAACTTAAATGCATATTCTATCAATTTGGTTAAAATATCTCGTAAAACAAAAAAGTTTTTCATACTAAAACCTAATTTTGATCCGATCGGTCCTATGACAGCTATATGATATAGTGGTCCGATTTGAACCAACTTTGGTCAGGATATATAAAACAATGTAAAATGCGTATTTTATCAGTTTGGTTGAGATTTTTCATAAAACCAGAAAGTTTTTAGTACTAAAACGTGATTTTCGAACTAAAACGTGATTTTCGATATATATCACTGCTAACGGCAGTTCGCTCTAGTGACGAAAGCAGCACGAAGGGTGCGAAAGGCGACTAGCAATATATACAGCTAATTTGGAAAATTTGCTACGACTGTCCGATCAGATCGAGTTATATACCGATCGAAAGGTTGAGTCCTAACTTACAAAATGGCATACTAAAACTTTTTGTAACTCACCTGGTTCATGAGATACGGGGGTGTAAGTGGGAGGGGAAAAATTTAAACGATCGCAGCTAATGGGGCCGTTGGGGCCTTTTTGTTAAAAAATTCTAATCAAAAATACGCGTCGATTGATACCCAAATCACCCAAATCCGATAACTGGTTCGAAAGATAATAAAATTTGAAATTTTTAGTGGACTTCTCAAAATTAGATGAAAAGTCAGTTTGTTTGTCGGTTCGTTTGCGCGTATCAAAGCGCTAAAAAAGCTTAGATGTAATGATGAGGATTTGTTTCTTTTCAAAAATATAGAAATGTTTGTTCTACGACTTTTTTAATTTCCCGCTAGTTTAGCGGGAAAACGCTAATTCCCATTTCCTATTTCGTGTTTTTTTTTTTGTAATAATTTTTATTTTTATTTAAAGTTTTTATAATAAACTGAATTTTGCTCGTCACACAATTGGATATCAGAAATTTTGGAGCTAAAAATTGCTTTCGTCACTAGACTTTTACCTCGTGTAGAGGTTTTTTTTGTGGGATATTCAGTTAACAGGCAATATCTTCCAAACCCCTCAACCAAAATTTATGTGTTATATACCAAAAAACGCAGAACGTACTAAAACATACATAAATTTAATAAAAATCGTTAGAGCCGTTTTGTCAGAAATCGCCAAAATATAAGCTAAAAAACCTTATTTCACATGTAAAATGTTACCTGAGTACTTTAGAAAAAAGGTACGTCAAAAAGCCCTTAAACTCACCTTTCCAATGATATATAGGACATATCTGTAACTTCTATGGTTTGCAAACTATTGGGGTTTCAATTTTAGCGGGAAATAGTGTTTTCCCGCTAAACTAGCGGGAAATTCAAAAAGTCGTAGAACAAACATTTCTATATTTTTGAAAAGAAACAAATCCTCATCATTACATCTAAGCTTTTTTAGCGCTTAAAAATAAAAAATTTTACAAAAGGGCCCCAACGGCCTCATTAGCTGCGATCGTTTAAATTTTTCCCCTCCCACTTACACCCCCGTATCTCATGAAACAGGTGAGTTACAAAAAGTTTTAGTATGCCATTTTGTAAGTTAGGACTCAACCTTTCGATCGGAATATAACTCGATCTGATCGGACAGTCGTAGCAAATTTTCCAAATTAGCTGTATATATTGCTAGTCGCCTTTCGCACCCTTCTTTCTGCTTTCGTCACTAGAACGAACTGCCGTTCGCAGTGATATGTTGACTCATTATAAATGTTTTTATGTAAGCAAATCCAACATACATTAAAACTTTTTTTTTTTTTTGTGTTTAGTCGAATTTGTGTACATGCTCGTCGTGTATGTTATCACACATCATGTAATACTGTCAAACAAATGTGTTGCAATTTATATTTATAACAGATATCTGAAACATTTACATCCCACCCATTAAAAAGAACAATAAATTTGTAATTAAAATAAATTATTTTATTTGAAATTGTATATTACAAATTTTGATAGGATTTATTTAATTCTAAGTAGAGATTTTCATCGTTTTTCTTGACAATAATATACTTTTTATCCTTTATTGCCTCAATAGATTCATTCTTCAAATGTAAATATCTCTCCGGTAGGTACAGAATGTAGTGATCAAGTTCGAGAGCAATTGAATTCCCAATCCTGGTTTTCTTCCGTTGAGCCCTGAGAATGGGATAGGCTGTATCCATTGTCATCTTGGTTTTGGATAGTAGTGGTTTCTGTACTCGTCCGTTGAAGTCCTTGAGAACTTGAGCACAATTCTGTTCTTCCTCCAGATATACTTCCAGCTCGCTATCTCCGAAAAGGGGTTGATTCATGTTGAAGTCCTTGTTGAGCTGGTATTGTTGCAGTTGATAGTGTTGCCTTGTTTGTCTTTGTTTAGTTGGTGTTGATGAAGCTGATCGTCTTGCCCGGCTGAAGTGATGAATTTGAGTGTGCTTTGAACAAATTTGAGCTCATCTTTTATAGCTCATCCATTGCACACACACACACATTATTTTGTATGTCTGTATTAGTGTGTATATATATATGCATTCAATCACAAAACACTCTCACATTATTTTGAGATATAGGTGATTTAACAATCTATTAAACCCTATCTCAACCGTTTATTTGAAAGATAGCAAAAATTTGAGACACAGGTGGCCACAGTTGTATGTATTAAAACGTTGCACTCTCTCATAGTTGTATTTGATAGCATTTCCCAAGTACTTGATAACTTCTTTTGGTGGCTGTAGGTTCCCAAAACTGTCAAAGTACTTCACAAATTTTTTCTTTTTATTATAAGCTACCCAATGCGTCCCACTTGATGATGAATCACCTAGGTTTATGACTCCACATTCCTGACTATGAGGTGATTCTGGTAGTGAGTCTTTCATAAATACGCCTCGAAAATGCGGTATGTGTTTGCGAGCAAAATTTTCAATGTCTAAATTTGTTAACGCTCTTTTCGGTAGACTACCTATTAGTTTTTTTGTTTCTTTACTCCAGAACCTTTTCTAAAGGGATTGAGGTATAATCCATAACCTTTACGATATGGTTTCAGGTAAATTCCATCACCCAAGGCAACTCCCTCCATTTTCATATTGTGTCGTTTACTCTCATCCAGCTGTTCTTTTGCCAGAGGCTAGTGTAATGACCAAGATAGCACACAATAAAAATTATTAAAGTGTGTTTATTATGGTCATCCCAAAAGAGAACGGGAGATAACTCTAATGTGCAAGTAAAGAAATTTTCCGGATTGCAACCTTCAAAGATTTTCACTGCATCTCAACCTAATCTCAAATATCACTGACTCTTCAGCATCCCGGTACACAGGTGACAACGTGTATAGAATTTGACAGAGCAGATAACATAACAATATCTCTTTGGGATATGGGATTAATATTGGAAGAGAGAGTCGGGCGGGACACTTTATCGACTAGCAAAAACAGCCTGTGGGGGGGTTCTTGACCCTATCGCCTCCAACACCCATAAAACATAAAAATTAATAAATCCCGATGCCTTTATAATAATACTAAACATAATAAGGAAATAGCTAGAAAATCAAAGAAAAAGTCTAAAGAAGAGAAGAAGAGGAAAATTTAAAAGAGAGCAGCAAAACAAACTAAATTCAAAGCTAACCAGATGTCATGGCAGCAACGCTCACTACCCACCCAACCAAAGATTTTTCCACGGCGCGTTAACAAGAAAAATCCCAAAATGTATATGTCCTGTCTAAATTATTCCATTGCTTCAAGGAAAGACTTCAAAAATTACTCAAACATTATAAATATTTTTTATTCAACCCATAAATAATATAATTGATTTGACTTGAACATAATAATACTTTCATTTAGAATTTATGAAGTTAGTGATATAATTGTTGGTAATAAAAAAAATTTTGTTTACAATTTTTCGCTTGTTTTCTATTCATTTTCGATTTTAAGATCTAGAAATTCAGAATAAAAAAAAAATACCTTTTCATATCATAAGGAGCTTAATAATAAACAAATTCAATGAATTATAAATTAAAGCGAAGTTTGACGTTTTCGACTTAATAATGATTAAGCATTTTCAAAAAAAAAAAAACATTTGTTTTTATTTATTATATTTTTTTTTTTTGTGTGTCATGTTTAAAGCCAAGAAACCTTTTAGAGCCATAAATTCTAATTTCATTTTCTTTCAGTGCAATATAAAATTTAAGAAAAATTATATATATTTATTTATTTAAATTGTTATTATTTATTTCTTCATAGCGAGTTATCTTGTTTTATTATTATTTTTTTTTTTTTTTTTAGATATTTCTTGTTGATTTTATTTATTTATTTTTTTTATTTATGCGGTGCAATATTAAGAGTAAGAGCTGTATCCTAATAATAAGTGATCTTATTCGACTAAGGCAATATTTTCTTTGTAGTGACTGTAAGTTTGTTATAAATAATAACTATATGTCTATCGAGAATTTTAAATTTTTATTTTTAATGTTTGTTTCAATTTTTTTTTTTCTTATTTTCAATAAAAAATTATATGTATGCAAATACTTTAATTAAAAAAAAATCTAGCCAAGATAAATTTAAAACTTTTTGTATGTATAATTTTTTTTTTTCGTTATTAAAAAAAATTTTTTTTCTCGGAAATAAAAAAAATAAAAATAATTTGTAGCATGCGTTGTGCTTCACTTACCCCTTAGAAAGATGAAGGCCTCCATTTTCGCCGGAATACTTTGTCGATGCACATTATTTAACTTTATTTTTTTGTTTTGTTTTACTTGGTATTTAGCTTTATTTAAATTATTTAGTTTTGTATTTATTTCCGAAATTGATTGAATATATACATATTTTTTTTTTTTTTTGGACTATCACCTATAAACTTTTATTTTTTTTTTCACAAAGATTATTTTTTAATTCAACTTTCTTTTTTTTTTAAAATTTTTTTTTTTTTTGGAGTTCAATATTTTTTTTTTTTATATATGTTTAGACATATATAAATTTTATTTTATTGGTAATTCTTTTAACTTGACAAAAAAAAAAATGTCACTCTGCACTCACTCTACTCTTATGCACTTTCTTTTTTTATTTTTATCACTTTTATTTATTTATTTAGAGGCTTGGGCTTTGGGTTTTTATTTTTTTTGTTGTTGAATTTTTTCCGCTGCATGCTGCTTTCGATGGGTTCTTTTCTCGCCCTGATTCGGGCCAGCAGAGCCCTGTCCGTGAGGACTTAGCTTTAATAAGCCGGGGTGCTTCTATGGAATTCTGGAAATATACACATTTTCGCACAAATTTTGGGTCAGAAACTATGGATTACTGATGCGAGCTTGTTCGCTACGCTTTTCTATTATATTTACCTTGAAGACTGAGTAATTTCTGAAATTTAAAAATTATCTTCAGAAAGATAACCTTTTCGCCATTCGATGGACAACTTGGAAAATTTGGTAAATCTAAATTGGATTTAAAAAATTTTATTGTAGACTTGGAGTCTTTGAAATATTATTGAAAAATATTTACCAAAAGGTATAAACTATTGCCGGATGGCAGAAATATTTTTCAGATTTACTGAAATTTAAAATCCTTTAGCTCCTGTTATGCGGGTGTCTTCGGCGACGTCTCAAGCGGAAAAGGTCGAGGTTAAGCTGAGCTTAAGCCACGATGCCACTTAACAGCTTGATCTGTCACCTCTGCTAATTAACATAATGCGTGGGGTGCATTGCAACTCTACCTAATTCCCGTGCGACCTTGACCTAATTAGGTGCATTTCGATAACAAAAAGGGAAATTTATCGAAATTTTAGCCGTTAACCTTTTTCCGTTAACTTTGAATTTTTATTATTATTAAACTTGATATTTTTATTAGTTTTTCTTTATTAATTATTTTTATTATTTTTTTTTTTTATATTTAAGATTATAATTAATATTTATTTTCATTTTTATTATTAAATATATATAATAATATTATTTATTTTTTTTTTTAAGCTTTTTAAATATAATCTATATTTAAGATTTTCATAAATTTTATTTTAATTTGTATTTATTTATTTTTTAATTATGGCCAAAAAAAAAAATTCTAACGTATTTCTAAAAGTAACGTCTTTTTCAAAAGTAACGTCTTTTTCAAAAGTAACGTCTTTTTTAAAAGTAACGTTTTTATTTTAAAATATAACGTTGTGGGAGTTTAATAATTTCATTGTTTCATAAATTATTTAGCATATTAAACTTTTATTTTAAATATCCAACAATTATGCTTCACTAACCATGAGCTAAGTAACTGGACATTACACCACTAGATAATTCTACAATTTTTAATTAGGGGAATTAGCTTGAAAAAGGAAAGTTACTGGCGAATGTCTTTGCCATGAAAGGTGCCGACAAGACGCCCCTGCAAATCTTCAAGCATATAATAGGCATTACCAAGTCTTTCTCGCACGCGAGATTTTATCCAAATTGGTCCTAGTTTTGCGTTAAAATTCTTACTAAAGTTACTCTGAGCAAAATTTCTTCTATAGACCTCTTGTCCCACTTTGTAACAAACATTGCGGGTTCGCAAGTTGTACTGTTTTTCGTTAGTTTCATAGGCTTTCTTGATATTTTCCTTAAGTTCTTTTCTCAAAATTTTTAATTGATCTTTCCTATTTAACAGACATGCTGGCTCATCTAGCAGATCCAATCGTCTTAGGAGCTCGTATTGCGTACCGTGTGTGGTCATATCAAATCCAAAAACTGCATGATAAGGAGATACTTGAATACTCTGGTGCAATGAGTTCCGAAGAGCACAGCTAATTGCATGTATATGTTTGTCCCATTCACGCTGATCTTCTTTTAAATATGATCTTATTGCGGCAATCAAAGAGCGATTTACTCTCTCTGATGCATTTGATTGCGGTGAGTAAAGAGCGGTATACATATGCTTAATGCCCAAGGATGTCAACCAAGAATTAAAACTGCTAGCCTTGAACTGAGAACCGTTATCGCTAACAACAAGTTCTGGCACCCCATAAACAAAGAAAATCTGGTTTTGCATAAAATTTTGAATAATCTCTGACGTAAACCTTTTTAATGGACATAGCCAGTGGAATTTGGTAAGATGATCCATTACAATTAGTAAGCCTATATGTCCTTGCTTACTTCTTGGATAAGGTCCTAAAATATCAATATAAAGGCGTTGGAAAGGTCTTTCTGACACCGCTTGCTTCCCCATTGGTGGCCTTAGTGTAATGTTTGTTGGCTTTGATGACTTACAGACTTCGCAGTTTCGAATATAATCTCTTACTTGCGTCACCAAACCTGGCCAAAAGAAATGTCGTCTAATCAAATCAACGGTCTTTACCATACCACCGTGACTACTGACTACGGAATCATGGGCTCTTTTAATAACATCAGCCGTTAGTCTTTGCGGTATCCACAACTTCCAAATGGTTTTGGATGTACTTAGAGTCCCATCCTCGTGTTCTGTCCGAATGTAGACAAAGTGGTCTACTATACGCACATCAGGATAGCTCGATTCGTTTGCCAAAATTTTTCCCTTCAGTTGCTTATAGTCTTCGTCATCAAAGCAAGGAGAATTTAAATCAACTGCGGGTCCTATATCATCTAGTACAGCTACTTCTTCTGTAAACATGCGTGAAAGTGCGTCTGGGACTATATTGTCGCGTCCTTTGCGATGACTAACACTAAATTTATAACCTTGTAAACACATTGCCCATCGTGCTAATCTACCCTTTAGGTTAGCTTGCTTCATTAGCCACTGCAGGCTTGAGTGATCCGTTACAACTTCGAATTCTTGGAGCTCTATATAACAGCGGAATCGCTCTATAGCTTCCAACACTGCCAGACACTCTCTTTCAGTGACACTATAGTTTCTCTGTGTGGAATTTAATTTTTTCGACATAAAAGCCACAGGCCTTTCTTCACCATTATCAGACAACTGAATAAGCACTGCCCCTATCCCACAATCACTCGCATCACAGTGAACAAAAAACTTCTTCGAAAAATCTGGATTTTGGAGCACTGGTGCTGTTGTTAGACATTTCTTAATCTTTTGCATTGCTACTTCTGCCGCCTCTGTCCATGCAAATTTCTTTTTCGTTGAACACAATTCTGTGATTGGACAAGTAATGTCTGAAAAGTTTTCTATAAATCGCCTGTACCAACCAGCGAGTCCCAAAAATCCTCTAGCTTGCTTCAACGTTTTTGGCGATGGCCATGCCATGATTGAATCTATCTTTCTCGGATCTGTCGAGATTCCACCATTGCCAATTACATACCCTAAATAAGGAGTTTCAGTAACGCAAAACTTGCTCTTAGCTACGTTTAAAGTGAGATTTGCTCGACGAAACTGTTCACTTAGGCGTAACAGTACAGAAAGGTGTGTATCAAAATCAGCTGATACAACACACAAATCGTCGAGGTATCCAAACACGCAATATTTAAGTTCCGGCGGTATGATATCATCCATTAAACGACTCATCGTCTGGGCTGCATTACACAATCCAAATGGCATTGTCACAAATTGATATAGAGGCCGACCCGGAACAGTAAAAGCTGTGATCGCTTTCGAGTCTTCAGAAAGAGCGATTTGCCAGAAAGCATCCTTAAGATCTATTTTGGTTATGATCTCAGCTTTTGGCAATCTTGCAAAAATACCTTCTATACTCGGAAGTGGGTAAGCATCTTTTTTTGTGACGTCATTGATTCTTCTTGCATCAAGACAGAGTCTAACTTTGCCAGGTTTAATCACCAATCGCATTGGCGAACTCCAAGGACTAGACGACTTTTCAATAACACCTAAAGAAAGCATTCTGTCAATTTCTTGGTACATCAGTTTTTCTACAGCTGGGGAAACTGGATAGAATCTCTGTTTAATTGGAGTAGCATTCCCTACTTCAATTGTATGCGTAATCCATGGAGTTCTACCAAGACCCTGCCTTTCGAAATTTGGAAAGAGTTGAATCACAGCATCTAATCGGCTTCGCTGTTCGGCTGATAATGGACACTCTATATTTTTATCCGGTTTGTCTTCAACCAGGTTTGCTTTGGAATCTATAGACGATATTATTCCTGGAGCTAACTGAAAAGTTTTCCAAAAATCAATTCCCAAAATTACTCTTTTCTGTAAGGATGGAATTATGAAAAATTTTATTTTATTGGTCACTCCATTATATGTTAAATCCGTTTCTAGAAATCCCTGTACCGAATGTCCTTTTCCGTCTGCTGTTTTAACTGTTGACAAAATTTTCTTAAATCCTGGATATTTTCCCCAATCAAGCTGAGCTAACTCTTTTCCTAAACAGCTGATATTTGCTCCAGTATCTAGAAGTCCATGCTCAACAAAATCTAAAAAGGAAACTTGAGCATAAAAACGGCCATCAGCTACATCGTTTATTAACGACGATACAAGCAGCTTCTTTGTCTGGCATACGCGTTTCCAGAAATTGCGTATACGTTTAGTAGCTCGTTTTGTGACACGCTTAATTGCTGAAACTTCGTTAAAAATTTTTGCTCGGGCTCTCACATAGTTCTCATAACGAATATGATAAGGCAACACTGGGTATATTTTAGAAAAATTATTAGTAAGGGAAAGTTTTTGCTCATTTTCATCGAATGTTTCCGATGCCTCATGTGGCGACACCAAAATTTTCTTAGGAGGTGCGTCCACGATTTTGTTTGCAGTATTTAGTTGTGGGTCCTCCGAGCACTGTTGGCGGCAGGACCCTTTTTTAAGTTTTCCGTCCTTGCCAAACAAATTGAACACTGCGGCTTATACACATTTTTTGCTCCACATCCGTAGCAAAAAATATTGCGCTCGTGAAGACACATATCCCATGTGTGACCCTCTATGTCACAATTCCAACATTTAACTGCTTTACCAGGGAACTTTAATGCATCAACGGATCCAGAATCCGATGCTTTATCAGAGATCGAATCACTAACGCCCTCACATATTTCAGCAACTGTACGCTTGCCTACTCTCATGTTTTGATGCCTTGTATCCTTTAAAAGAATCTTCTTCCAGCATATACTCCCTCTTTTGAACTAGTCGCCTTAACTCAGCTACTGACTCGATCTTTAAATAAAGCAGTTCGTGCCTAATTTCTGGTCTAAGGTTATGTTTGAGACGACTAAGTAATTGTTGTTCATCTAAAGGCGAAGGCAATCGAGATATTAGATCCATTATATCATTATAGAACGTATCAAACGATTCTTTATCTTTCTGTTTTCTGGCTCGTATCTCTTCCTGTAAGATTTCTTCATCCTTTCCGTCTGTAAACTGGGTTCTAAGAGCTACCCTGAAACTTTGCCAATCTATTGCTAATACGGTCTTTCTATATCGCCAAAACCAATCTCTTACTTTTCCTACCAAAACAACATGAAGATTTTTGCATAAAAGAGGAAAGTTGCTGTTGAGACTGTCTTCAGTCAGCGCACGAATTCTATAAAGGAACTCATCAACTGTTGGTCCTCTTGCCGATCCGTCATACTTAATGTTCCAACTTTGGATTATTTGAGTAGCTTTCTCAGGTCTAATTGCTTGATCTGTATATCGCAACGTTCTAGCCGGTGGAGGTGGTGATGCTTCTTGCGAGGCTTGTGAATCAGCTAACCTCTGGAGTTGTGAATCACTCGATGTACGAGTGATATTAAGTCCTGCTATTCGTCTTTCAATTGCTTCATCTATTTTTTCGAAAATCCTGTCATAGTCTATATTTAAAACTGTACTTGAAACCTTTCTTTGCTGGTTGCCCTTACGCTTATCTTTCCTAGCTGTATCTTCTGTACCTAAGTCAGCCCTGGCAGTCTCATATGCACCTCGAGCACCTGATTGTTGGTTGATAGAATGTTTCTTGGTGTTTCCCCGGGTATTATGAACTTTGGGAGTAGCACCTGTCCTGACTGTGTTCTGAGCTTGCTCGCTGGGATTGACGTTCCACGCAACAAAATCTTTAGCATGACAGAGTTGTTTGCACACCTTGCATTCATTATTTGCTGTAGCCCAATCGCTAATGCAGTTCCTGTGAAAGGTATGACCACATTTGGTAACTACATTATGTTGCTCATGAAGCATAGGCTCGTTACATATGGCACATGTCGCTCCTGATTGTACAGAATCGCGAATTTCTCCCCTCTGATCCTTCGGACTTCGGATTGTTGCCATTTAAAATTTTTTTCTTTCTCTATTTTCTTTTTTTTCTCAAAAAAAAATTTTTGTTTTAATAATATTTTATTTATTTATTTTCCTGATAATATTTTGTTGCTTGTTAATTTTCTTTCAATCAATTAATTTTTCCTATCCGCTAATGGAATTAATAAAGACAAGACATTTTGTTTGCTGCTTTGGTCTATGGAACAACGAAACTAGCAAAGGATAGAAAGTTTTGCTAAGTTTCTGATGGAACACTTTAAAAATCTTCTTACTTGCGATGCTATTATAGAAGAAAAATCTCTACTAGTTGGTATGGTTCTAGTCATTAGCTAGATAACTCATAATTCCAGGACTAGCAGATCAAATTTCTTCTCTAACGTCCACAAGACTAAATCTCATAAATGTGTTTAAGATTTTTGAAAAGAAAAGAGAAGGGTAGTACACATCGTTGGTTAGTTTAAAGCATTCTGCATTTAAATCAATAAATCCGCACGAGAGCTACGTATTTAACTATAAATATATATGCATATATATCTATAATTTAATTATTGCTATAATTAACTGTTGAAGGTACTGATAGACTTTGCAAAGAAAAAGTCGAAACTACAGTCGATGTTCCAGTTCCGAACTGAAATCGTAATTCCGTATGTTCTTTATTTTAATCACAAGCTATAACTCAGCTAAAGTATTAAAGCAATAATTGTTGAAATGAAATACAAATTGGAAATCGAAAATTGAAAATAGATAAGTGGGGATTTTAAAAGATTTAGAACTGAACAGTTTAGAACATCTTATTGTTCATGAAAATGTAACAACCATAAAATCTGTAGGGCACATAGCTGGTACTTTGGAATATCTAAACCATTTTGCCCCACGTTGGGCGCCAAATTATGTAATGACCAAGATAGCACACAATAAAAATTATTAAAGTGTGTTTATTATGGTCATCCCAAAAGAGAACGGGAGATAACTCTAATGTGCAAGTAAAGAAATTTTCCGGATTGCAACCTTCAAAGATTTTCACTGCATCTCAACCTAATCTCAAATATCACTGACTCTTCAGCATCCCGGTACACAGGTGACAACGTGTATAGAATTTGACAGAGCAGATAACATAACAATATCTCTTTGGGATATGGGATTAATATTGGAAGAGAGAGTCGGGCGGGACACTTTATCGACTAGCAAAAACAGCCTGTGGGGGGGTTCTTGACCCTATCGCCTCCAACACCCATAAAACATAAAAATTAATAAATCCCGATGCCTTTATAATAATACTAAACATAATAAGGAAATAGCTAGAAAATCAAAGAAAAAGTCTAAAGAAGAGAAGAAGAGGAAAATTTAAAAGAGAGCAGCAAAACAAACTAAATTCAAAACTAACCAGATGTCATGGCAGCAACGCTCACTACCCACCCAACCAAAGATTTTTCCACGGCGCGTTAACAAGAAAAATCCCAAAATGTATATGTCCTGTCTAAATTATTCCATTGCTTCAAGGAAAGACTTCAAAAATTACTCAAACATTATAAATATTTTTTATTCAACCCATAAATAATATAATTGATTTGACTTGAACATAATAATACTTTCATTTAGAATTTATGAAGTTAGTGATATAATTGTTGGTAATAAAAAAAATTTTGTTTACAATTTTTCGCTTGTTTTCTATTCATTTTCGATTTTAAGATCTAGAAATTCAAAATAAAAAAAAAATACCTTTTCATATCATAAGGAGCTTAATAATAAACAAATTCAATGAATTATAAATTAAAGCGAAGTTTGACGTTTTCGACTTAATAATGATTAAGCATTTTCAAAAAAAAAAAAAACATTTGTTTTTATTTATTATATTTTTTTTTTTTGTGAGTCATGTTTAAAGCCAAGAAACCTTTTAGAGCCATAAATTCTAATTTCATTTTCTTTCAGTGCAATATAAAATTTAAGAAAAATTATATATATTTATTTATTTAAATTGTTATTATTTATTTCTTCATAGCGAGTTATCTTGTTTTATTATTATTTTTTTTTTTTTTTTTAGATATTTCTTGTTGATTTTATTTATTTATTTTTTTTATTTATGCGGTGCAATATTAAGAGTAAGAGCTGTATCCTAATAATAAGTGATCTTATTCGACTAAGGCAATATTTTCTTTGTAGTGACTGTAAGTTTGTTATAAATAATAACTATATGTCTATCGAGAATTTTAAATTTTTATTTTTAATGTTTGTTTCAATTTTTTTTTTCTTATTTTCAATAAAAAATTATATGTATGCAAATACTTGAATTAAAAAAAATCTAGCCAAGATAAATTTAAAACTTTTTGTATGTATAATTTTTTTTTTTCGTTATTAAAAAAAATTTTTTTTCTCGGAAATAAAAAAAATAAAAATAATTTGTAGCATGCGTTGTGCTTCACTTACCCCTTAGAAAGATGAAGGCCTCCATTTTCGCCGGAATACTTTGTCGATGCACATTATTTAACTTTATTTTTTTGTTTTGTTTTACTTGGTATTTAGCTTTATTTAAATTATTTAGTTTTGTATTTATTTCCGAAATTGATTGAATATATACATATTTTTTTTTTTTTTTGGACTATCACCTATAAACTTTTATTTTTTTTTTCACAAAGATTATTTTTTAATTCAACTTTCTTTTTTTTTTAAAAATTTTTTTTTTTTTGGAGTTCAATATTTTTTTTTTTTATATATGTTTAGACATATATAAATTTTATTTTATTGGTAATTCTTTTAACTTGACAAAAAAAAAATGTCACTCTGCACTCACTCTACTCTTATGCACTTTCTTTTTTTATTTTTATCACTTTTATTTATTTATTTAGAGGCTTGGGCTTTGGGTTTTTATTTTTTTTGTTGTTGAATTTTTTCCGCTGCATGCTGCTTTCGATGGGTTGTTTTCTCGCCCTGATTCGGGCCAGCAGAGCCCTGTCCGTGAGGACTTAGCTTTAATAAGCCGGGGTGCTTCTATGGAATTCTGGAAATATACACATTTTCGCACAAATTTTGGGTCAGAAACTATGGATTACTGATGCGAGCTTGTTCGCTACGCTTTTCTATTATATTTACCTTGAAGACTGAGTAATTTCTGAAATTTAAAAATTATCTTCAGAAAGATAACCTTTTCGCCATTCGATGGACAACTTGGAAAATTTGGTAAATCTAAATTGGATTTAAAAAATTTTATTGTAGACTTGGAGTCTTTGAAATATTATTGAAAAATATTTACCAAAAGGTATAAACTATTGCCGGATGGCAGAAATATTTTTCAGATTTACTGAAATTTAAAATCCTTTAGCTCCTGTTATGCGGGTGTCTTCGGCGACGTCTCAAGCGGAAAAGGTCGAGGTTAAGCTGAGCTTAAGCCACGATGCCACTTAACAGCTTGATCTGTCACCTCTGCTAATTAACATAATGCGTGGGGTGCATTGCAACTCTACCTAATTCCCGTGCGACCTTGACCTAATTAGGTGCATTTCGATAACAAAAAGGGAAATTTATCGAAATTTTAGCCGTTAACCTTTTTCCGTTAACTTTGAATTTTTATTATTATTAAACTTGATATTTTTATTAGTTTTTCTTTATTAATTATTTTTATTATTTTTTTTTTTTATATTTAAGATTATAATTAATATTTATTTTCATTTTTATTATTAAATATATATAATAATATTATTTATTTTTTTTTTTAAGCTTTTTAAATATAATCTATATTTAAGATTTTCATAAATTTTATTTTAATTTGTATTTATTTATTTTTTAATTATGGCCAAAAAAAAAAATTCTAACGTATTTCTAAAAGTAACGTCTTTTTCAAAAGTAACGTCTTTTTCAAAAGTAACGTCTTTTTCAAAAGTAACGTCTTTTTTAAAAGTAACGTTTTTATTTTAAAATATAACGTTGAGGGAGTTTAATAATTTCATTGTTTAATAAATTATTTAGCATATTAAACTTTTATTTGAAATATCCAACAATTATGCTTCACTAACCATGAGTTAAGTAACTGGACATTACACTAGACTACCTAACGCGCTTAGTGCAGTCAGAATTGGAACTAGTGGTAAAAAGCCACCAACTTTAGGTACATTAATTATGCGAGGAGCTCTAACATTTTTCTTATGATCCATTGATTTATATACTGCTTTACGTGTAATCTTAATTGCATTCATAATATATAATGGTTTTTGTCTTTTCAATGTACGCTTAGCATCATTAACAACAGATGCTAAGCTCTTCATTTGCTTCTTTCCATGTCGCTTTACCCTCTTCTTCACGCCCATCCCGAATTTTTTCTTTGACTTCATGATGTTGGTTACAAAATATGCTGATGCCCTTTCGCCGAGGCCACTGTCTTTCGCCATCACTCGTTTCCAAGCTTTATTGAGCAGTACTGTGTCTGCCTTATGACGTTCACTCAAATCCTTGTGTTGTTCGTATGCAATATCATGTACTTTACAAGCCTCATCCAACGGATTTATACCACGATCGCCGCGCCTCAAACGTTTTTCTAGCTTTGCCACAGAAATTATAGCCAGGAAGATGCGCCTCCACAGGTAACAGGTTAATTAATTTGTTGACAAGACCACTGCCCTGTTTACCGTTTAAACTATGACTGCCATGATTATAAAAACGTTTCCCTATTTTATGCTTGTTTAATCATCAATTGTTTCTCATTGAATGAACACATTGCAATGAAGTATGCGCTTAATAAAGCAAAAACAAAATATCTTTGTTAGAAACATTGATGGGGGTAATATTGTAAACAAGTTACCGCCACGTCATAGTGTCCTCTTACCAATTAAAGGTATGGGTTATCACACATTCTCACAGAATGAGACAGTTTTACCACCAACGAAGCCAAAAATAATTCTATTATGATTTTTGATGATGTTGCTTGTGAAAAACAAGATAATATTCGATCGTATTTCTGTATGGGACGACACAAGAATATTGATTCGTTTTATTTGTGTCTAACTTATACACATATACCAAAGCATCTTATACGTGACAATGCAAACATGATTATTATGTTTAAACAAGACGATCTAAATATGCGAGATATATATCGGGATCATATTAACACAGACATGAGTTATGATTCATTCGTGAAAATTTGTAAAAAATGTTGGGACGATAAATTCGGATTCTTGTTGATAAGTAAAGACGATGACATGGATAAAGGACGCTATAGAAAGGGCTTCGATCAGTTTATTATAATTTAAAATGGTTTTTCAATATAAGATTGGGTGTGTGTGAATATTAACCACAGTTAAACATCTGATTTCGCAATGAGTAGATCATTAACATTATCGATAAATGGGAATACTTCCATTATAAACACAAACTATTTTCCCCCCATCGAATTGAATGGACAATATGAGTGCGCATTGATTGACTTTCACATGTACAACTCAATCCCAAATGTTGATACAAACAACAATCTTTTCCACATTGGTAAACAAGTAATCACAATTCGTATCGGCTCCTATGAACTTGATGATATTGTCAAGTTTATTTATTCAAAGCTAAAAGGTACTGAACTTGAGAATACAGTCACAATTAAAGGAAATAATAATACACTTCAAGTAGAGATCTTAACCAGCAAACAATCAATATACTTTAATAAGGACAGATCAATTGGTCAATTGTTTGGCTTTAATGAAAATGTACTAAAGCCAAATGCTACTAAAACTTATCTTTCCGATCTACCTATCAATATTTTTAAAATTAATACGATTCACTTAGAATGCAACATTGTTAGCGCTTCATATGTGGATAACGTTGCAAATCATGTACTGCATGAGTTTGGCATCGCTGTTCCCCCAGGCTATAAATTGAGTGTGACACCCCACAATCTCATTTATTTACCAGTCAGCTGTAGAGAAATAAGTACTCTAGCATTACGCATAACTGATCAGGACGGAGATTTGGTGAACTTACGTGGTGAAACCGCAACAATTCGTATACATTTACGAAAGATAGAATGATTATATACAATAAAAGGTCGGGTACATACCCAAAACCCCGCACTACTAATTGTAAAGCTAAAGGAAGAGGAACAAATTTGAAGAGGAGGAGGAGGAAAGTATATCGAAGAAAGAATATCATACATACTCATCATATCAACATACATTTAGACCAAATGATGAAATTCGAATTACAATTCAAAATCAAGACTTGTATGTACTCCCTCACGAGAGCTATCTTAGTTTTCAAGGAGTTGTTAAAAAAATTCTGGCAGATAGAACAACTACGACGGACGGTGTTGCTGCAGCATTTAAAAATAATTGAATGGCATACTTTTTGGATGAAATAAAATACGAAATAAATGGGTGTGAGGTCGATAGAACACGTTTTGTTGGTGTCACTTCAACGCTAAAAAACTTTGTCTCATTGAATAATCTTGAGAGTCGATCGCTTTCACTTTCTGGATGGGGTGGGGGAAATGACGTTACCTCTACTGGTCACTTTAACTTTTCTGTTCCCCTTAAAACATTTATTGGGATTTGCTGAAGACTATAGAAAGGTTTTGGTAAACTGTAAACATGAACTCGTGTTGTTACTAACCAAAAATCTTGATGATGTGTATCACAGAGTAAAGAATAATAACACATATGAATTAGAAGTGACAAACATATCTTGGAAAATTCCCCATGTAACTCCCAGTGATGTTGCAAAAATAAAAATGTATGATATTATCAAAAGTGGTACTAATCTACCGCTAGCATTTCGTAGTTGGGACACATATGTAAAAACTAAGCTTATTCAAGGAACTCATCATGTTTGGAATGTAAAGTTAGCTGCTAATCGAGAACGTCCTCGGTTTGCAATAATCGGTTTCATGCTAAAGGGTCAACTTATTACAAACCATTTATCAAACTTGAAAGTGTATTTGAATTCGGAAACCTATCCCTATGATGATATGAATGTTGATTTTAGTAAGGATCGATATGCTCACTTGTATGAAATGTACTCGAGATTTCAAACTAGTTACTACAACCGTGAATCACAAGCAGTATAACACCAACGGATTTTAAAAACTAGGGGGCTCCGCCCCCTGCTCGCTTCGCTCGCCAACCCCCCGCTCGCTTCGGTCGCGGTGCTACAGTCGAGCATACTCGACTGTCGGAGACCCCGTACTTACTATGCAAATAGAAAAGACTACAAAAATTCAAAAATATTTAGCTCGCTTGATGCTGTTGCAGAGAGTTGTAATACATTTTCGACTACTTTTTTCAATGACAGCTATATGATATATTGGACCGATTTGAAGCAACTTCGATATGGATATATAAGACTAACTTTAATGCATAATATATCAGTTTGGTTACGATATCTCATAAAACAAAAAAGTTTTTCATACTTAAACCTGATTTTCGACCGATCGGTCCTATTAAAGCTATGTGATAAAGTGGTCCGATTTAAACCAACTTCGCTAAGGATATATAAGATATATAATTTAAATGCATATATAGTAAAAGTTTGGTAACGATATATTGTACAACAAGAAAGTTTTTCATACAAAAACGTAATTTATTCCGATTACTCCTACGGGCGCTCTATGATATAGCTGTCCGATTTGCACCAACTTCGGTCATGAATTAGAAAAAATAACCCACATGCAAATGCTATTAATTTGGTTAAGATACATATTTTATAAACTTGATTTTTTCCAAGCGAAATGTTCATTTCCGAGATTTTGTTAAGAACACACATGCAAATGTATAAAACATATATATATAAATGACAAAAAATTATCAAAAAAAAAAATTTAAACAAAAACTATAAAATAAAATAAACTCACGACCGGCTGACCAACCATATCCTGAGTGCTGCGACTCAGCACACTACGCCACAGAAGCCCATGACGGATCGGACGCAAATCTGTTATATAATATGTTAACTTAATTTTCATGTAATCAAGTTACTCAAATTTTAATTACTGCCAACGCTCCATCATCAAAACGGCAAAATTTATAATTTGAATATCTTGGCTATTTACTGTCCGATCGGAATGAAATTTTCAGCAAATATCTAGGACACTTCCAGCTTTGTCTAACCAAAATCTGGAATCTCCAGATCTTAAATTAATCTTATAATTTGGATATGAAATTTTCTATGTCGATTTTTGGGCGGTAAAGAGGGCGTGGCCGAATTCTGAAACAAACTTGATCTGCTTGCAATATAGAGGAACCTACATACCAATTTTGGTGTCTCTAGCATTTAAAGTGCTCTTATAATGTGAATATGAAATTTTCTATTTCGATTTTTGGGCGGTAAAGAGGGCGTGGCCAAATTCTGAAACAAACTTGATCTGCTTGCAATATAGAGGAACATACATACCAAGTTTGGTGTTCCTAGCTCTTATAGTCTCCGAGATCTAGGTGTTCATACAGACGTCAGGACAGCAGGACGTCAGGACAGACGGACAGACGGACATTGCTATATCGACTCGGCTATTGATGCTGATCAAGAATATATATACTTTATGGGGTCTGCCACGCCTCCTTCTGCCTGTTACGCACATTTTCGTTAAAACAAACCCAATAGACCCCTGTACTTTTTTTAAGTACGGGGTCTAACAAGTGGGAAAGGCTATAGTCGAGATCCCGACTATAGGATACCCGTTACTTATTTCACTACATATAAAAGTAATTTAAAGAAAATTTTCTAACAATAAAAATCTATTGCATACTCTAGGGGGCATTTATTGCCATGTATTGCTTAAAGAATCATTTTCAGACAATAACTGCTGTTCTACTTGTCCGATCGTGTTGCGATTCAGTGGGATAATAAATAATAATAATAGATATCAGTGACTACAAGAAAAACCATATTATCTTAAAAACTGTGGGTGTGGTAGCTTTTCGCGATTTGTGGCGGCGGAGGGGGGCGTGGCCAAAATTTGAAGCAAACTTGACCTGCTCCAACGCATTTGTGATCTGCGTGTGAAAGTTTGGTTACTCTATCTCTTATGGTCTCTGAGATCTAGGCGCTCACACAGACGGACAGACGGACAGACACACATGGCTATATCGACTCGGCTATTGATGCTGATCAAGAATATATATACTTTACTTTGCCCAACACGTGCCCACCACTTGCTTACTCATAGCAACGCATGCCACCAATGTAAACAAAAGACATTACAATGTATTACAATAGCATCTCCCTAATTTTGAGCATCAAGAGGTGACCGATCCATCAAACTCACCTGTCACATACTCGCACACGATCACATTTTACAATAGCATCTCCCTAATTCGAACATCGCCAATGACAAATCAATCAAACTCACCTGACACATACTCACACACGATCACTTGATTTGAACATTTTTTTTCCCTTTTTCCCCCTTTTTCCCACGATTCGACCCTCGGTTCCCCCTTTTTAGCTCGATACCAAAAAAATGGGTATAGAGCCTATTAGATTCGTGTCGATTATGGTACAGAATTTTGAACACATATATTTCCGCAACTATAAAAGTAAGAGCAACCAAATTTGGTGACAGTACTCCTAGGATGTTGATCTATACTAAGTTTGTATTTAAATTTGTCACCGCCCACGTCCGCCCACGTAAATGATATAAAATCTAATAACAAGAGCACTATTAAAGCTACAGCATTGAGACTTGGCACACAGGATGGGGGGACGAGTCCTGAGGTGTGCTGAAAATTTCATTGAGATTGGTTTATAAACAGGGAAGTAGTTTGAGAAAATATGATATATGGAGAAAATATAATCACCTGGATCTCAGAGACTATAAGAGATAGAGATTCCAAATTTTGTGACAATACTGCTATGTTGCGCACGCAGATCAAGTTTATTTTAGAATTTTGCCACGCCCCCCAATTATCCTGTAATCGACAAAAAACTAAAATATCCAAATACAAGGCCAATTTAATAGGTACAGATGTCAAAATCTGCACACACACTAAACACAATTTTGATAATGCATCCTGAAAACTGCATTGCAATCGGATAACAAATACAGAAGATATTAAATCAAAACTTCACATTTCTCATGCCTACGTGCAGTGGCCAGATTTTGCAGCAATGCATGCGATTTGTGGGTACATTGGACTCGGGATCAAAACAACTCTTTGTTTTGAACCAAATTATTTATTATTATTATTTTTATTTTTTTATTTTTTTTTTCATTGCATTAAATTAATTACATATTAATTAATAATTACATACTTTTTAAATGAATACTTTACATACTTAATCAATAATTTTATGTGATGCACATTTTGCAATCAGTACCATGAATTAGCAGCAAAACGGATTTGGTTCTATAAATAGCTTTATTTGCACATGTATGTATGTGTGTATGTAGGGCTTCTCTTCTAACGAGCGAGACATAATTGAAACAAAAGAAACGTGCAAAACGTACAACGAAAAAAATTGATATACATTGATATTGCCACATGCAAATATAATGCTCCGATGGCTCTGATGATAGAGCCGTGTATTTCGAGGCGATGAGTCGAGAGTTCGAATCCCGTTTCAATCTTGCCCATGTGCAACTTTTTTTTTTTTTTTTGTCAACTATTTTCTTTTTTTTTGTCAACTATTTTCTTTATTACAATTTGTACTTTTTTAACAACTTGTATTTTCTTTGATTTTGTGAAAAGAGTAACTAAATATATATATATAATATAATCTGTATTTTATTATTCACGTATTGTATTATAGTTAGTATTAATACCAGTTCTGTCACAGACTAGCACCCCTAACTGTAGGCTATAGGATAGCATATAGTCTGTAGCATTTTATGTTGACCATATTTTACTGAAATTGAATTAATCGGTTGTGAACGTTTGGGTATCGAGCAAGTTACTGTCGAGTGCGCTCGACTGTAGACATACCACACCTCAGCGCGAGCGAAGCGAGCCGGGGGTAGGCGAGCGAAGCGAGCAGGGGGCGGAGCCCCCTTGTTTAACACACTTTTGACCAAGACCCCCCCTCTTTCTCACACTTTTCATCGATCAATCAATCACTAATTATTTTAGCTGTCAAAATTTTTGACAGGGTTTGACAGTGATTGATCGCCCCCACCCCCAATTTGTCCCAGAACCCGCATTTTTATACTACTACTGTCGGAATCTTCATTGTGACTAATTGAATTAATTGTTTATAAATAAACATAAACTTATAAATTCGCGCGGCCTTAGAATCAATAAAATTCCCCGCCGCAAAATGTTTATAAATAAACATATAATTTATCTTGCGAGCCTCAGAATATTAAGAACAACCCTCGCTAAGAAATGAGTAGAATATTCGTTGCTTGTGATCATATAACATATGAGCTAAATATAGAAAAGGGTCAACCACTAAAATAAAAGTATATGTGTGCCCTACGCCAACACATACGATAGTCATTACCTATAACTCAAGTAGGTACCAACTGTACAAAAACTCAAAATTTACCATTTGGAGTAATTCTTTGTAAAAATAAACCCAAATATTCTCACTCAAAAACTGAGGATAACATTACACTAGAATAAGAAACATTGTTTAGCATTAAGATAAAAAAGGACAACCATAGTATTGTTAAGGTTGTCACAAAAAGAAGATGATTCTCATAGCAGCTATATAAGCTGATGTGAGCCAATAAAGAAATTAGTCTTGAACTGAACCCGACCCACGGTAATTCTTTCATTTCTCATTGCTAGCGCTTGAACCCGACCAACGGTAATTCTTGACTAGCTCTCTCAGGGATTTTAGGAGGGGCCTCGATCGAGTATTTATCAATACTTGTTCATTTGGTCCATCGAGCGATTGCATACGTACTCGTATCAACCTCGACAAATAATACGCAGGCGTAGGTCTTCGGGCCTCCCGTGATTGTTATTTGAGACAGGGAAACAGCGAAAATTTCCAAAATTTTACGAAGTCCGTGCAGCTTGTAGCGCCGGCAAATTTTACGAAGTCCGTGCAGCTTGTAGCGCCGGCATATTTAACGAAGTCCGAGTAGCTTGTAGCGCCGGCAAATTTAACGAAGTCCGAGTAGCTTGTAGCGCCGGCAAAAAATACAAAGTCCGAGTAGCTTGTAGCGCCGGCAAAAATAACAAAGTCCGAGTAGCTCGTAGCGCCGGCAAAAAATTTTCTCAGATACTTACAACATCTGGGCAACGCAGAAGGAAGAAGCAGAAAAAACTCAGATACTTACAACATCTGGGCAACGCAGAAGGAAGAAGCAGAAAATTCTCAGATACTTACAACATCTGGGCAACGCAGAAGGAAGAAGCAGAAAAAACTCAGATACTTACAACATCTGGGCAACGCAGAAGGAAGAAGCAGAAAATTCTCAGATACTTACAACATCTGGGCAACGCAGAAGGAAGAAGCAGAAAAAACTCAGATACTTACAACATCTGGGCAACGCAGAAGGAAGAAGCAGAAATTCTCAGATACTTACAACATCTGGGCAACGCAGAAGGAAGAAGCAGAAAAAACTCAGATACTTACAACATCTGGGCAACGCAGAAGGAAGAAGCAGAAAATTCTCAGATACTTACAACATCTGGGCAACGCAGAAGGAAGAAGCAGAAAAAACTCAGATACTTACAACATCTGGGCAACGCAGAAGGAAGAAGCAAAAAAAAAAAAAACTCAGATACTTACAACATCTGGGCAACGCAGAAGGAAGTAGCAAACAACATCAAAAATAAATATATTTTTTTGATAACAAAATTTTTTTTTTTTGTTAAAAAACCAAAGTTAAACATATAAATATAATTTTTTCTCACGCTTAAATTTCTTCTTTGTTTCGAATATTTGTCTTTGGTTAAATGGAGCAGAAGTTCTCTAAGCTACAAAATATTGAATTTTTAAAGGCAGCAGCTGAACCAGGTGCTGGCCCTAAACCATTAACAATTGAACAATATAAACAAAGACAAATAAACAAAAAGGACCCCACTTCCTCAAGAAAAGAAAATTCGAAAAAGGGGATCGGGAAAAAAGAAACAAAGAAGAAAGCAGAGAAAAGAACTTTATAGATTAATAACAATATCTACAGGAGAGCTTCAACAAAAATTTATAAGCGAACTGAAGCAATTAAATACACTAGCAAAAGTAAACAATAAGAATAAGAACAAAATAAATGTTAATAATAAGAAAATAAAATAAAAATATAAATTTCTGCCTTACAATTGAATTAAATTGAATTATACGATTAAAAAAAAAAAACATACGAAAAAATTTTTTCCGGTAGCTTCTACAATAATTTTACACAATAATTTGAGAAAAAAAAAAAAAAAAATATTTTTTTATCTATCTTAAAAAAAATATATATATATATTCATTCATTACAAGATATTTTTGCTGAAAGATATTCAAACAATATTAAAAAAAGTAAAATTCAAATTAATTCATTTTAAAAAACATTTTATATATATATATACATTTACGAATCGAATTTTAATCATTTAAAAAATAATAATATATAACTGAATTAACATGGCTCTTACTAGAGAACAGATTAAGGCTATCGCCAAAAATCAATTCTCAATCTACAACAATATAATAGAATTAGAACAGAAATGGATTGCAAAAAAGATAGACGATGAGACAGCCGAAGCCGAAATTCTCAAGCTTTGGGCAGCCTTTGAAACACAGCATAGGGTAATGGAAGAGAATCGGGAAATAGTTCCAGAATGCAATTATTTTGAGCACGGAACATTTCAGAAGGCATTCCATATAAAAGAAAGAATACTTATGAGTATTACTAGGGAAACAGTTGACCCAGTTGTAGTTTCACAATGGGAAAGGCAAATCCAAAGATTTTTACGAGGTACATATGATTTTCGAAAATCGATTGATTTCAGCAGGACCACTGAGGATGCAGATCTAGAAAATAAATTTCTTGAAGATGAGTTTGATCTAATTCGAGATGACTTTAAAGAGTTAAGAAAATTGAAGCTCGAAGTTGACGAAGAAAAGACAATCGAGCGTGAGTTCAAGGAGGTAATGGGCCTTTACCAATACCAATTAAAATCAATTTCAAGAAATAATGTTTCCCAGAAACAACTCAAATTAAAACAAATTGAGATTCCTCCCTTCAATGGAGATCTTGCGACTTGGGTTGCATTTTATGATTTGTTTAGCAATTTAGTAGATAATAACCACAATCTAAGCAGAAAGGAAAAACTTATCCGCTTAAAAGAATTGGTTAAAGGAGAAGCTGAGTATCTAATTAGACACCTAGTGGTCTCCGAAGAAAATTATGAGAGGGCAATTGAAATCTTGAAAGAAAGATTTGAAAACAGGAGGCAACTATTCACAAATCATTTTGATACTTTATTGGATCAGCCTTTGATGAATAGCGAGTCTGAAAAAAGCGTGAGACAGATGTTGGACACAACTCGTCAATGCTTACATGCAATAAAAGGCATGAAAATTGATGTAGGAGACGCAGATCCGTTTCTAGCAAGAATAATTTTGAGAAAGTTTGATAGAAACGGACTGCAACAGTACGAACAAACAGTTCGGAAAACAAAAGATATCCAAAATTTGGATGACATCTTTGAGTTTTTAGAGCAGCATCTGCAAGCTATAAAAACTCTTCAGCCTCATAAAAAAGAGAAACCAAAAATTTTAAATACTGCGCAGGTGCAAAGCTGTGCATACTGCAAATTTTCGGGGCACGTTATTGAGAATTGCCGAAAGTTTTCGTCCATAGCTTTGGACGATAAAATATATGGAGAAATGTAACAATTTCAATCCAGTATGCAACATATGCAAGGGAAAGCATAATACATTGCTGCATAATGAAAGGGAGCACCAAGCGTCCCTGACAACACGTTCAGCTCCGATTATTTTGCTAGCTACTGCAATAGTAGAAGTGAAAGCAAAATCGGGTGAATGGATGACAATACGTGCACTAATTGATCAAGGCTCACAGTCAACAGTCATTTCAGAAGAAGCAGCTCAATTATTAAAGCTCCCAAGACAGAAGAAAAGAACTGAGCTTCATGGATTGGGAGATAATTTAGTCGGGATATCAAAGTCTATGCTGCAATTAGAAATGAGACCGAGATTCCCAAGCGAAATTCGCATTCAAAGCGATGCTATTGTTTTACCAAAAATAATAGGCCCACAACCCTTTAAATCATTTCCTTACAACAAAGAGAAGTGGAATGGTAAGGTGTTAGCTGATCCTCGGTTTAATGAAAGAAATAGAATAGATATTCTAATCGGTGGAAACTTGGGCAGTACACAAAACTAGGCTGGATTTTGTCCGGACCGATTCAAATTCCAGATAAAAAGAGAATTTGTACTGCACTGCCAGTGAATTTAGAAAAATTTTGGGAGCTAGAAGAAGTATCAGCTGATACAAGTCCTACCGATAATGAAAAATGCATGACTTTATTTGAAAATACTACAACCAGGGACCAAAAAGGACGATTTGTGGTAAAAATGCCCTTTGTGGACGACAAGTCATTGGGATTAAGTCATTAAGGGAAGAAAGCCTGACAACAAAGCTTTTGGTAGTATTTGATGCATCGTGTAAAACGACAAACGGAAAAAGTCTTAACGACATCCAATTAACAGGTCCTCATATTCAAAGGAATATACTGGATATTATAACCAAATGGCGGAAGTGGAAGTATGTCATAACGGCAGACGTAGAAAAAATGTATAGGCAGATAAGACTAAAAAAAGAAGATCAGGATTTTTTAAGAATTCTATGGCGTACAGACCCACGGGACACGATGAAAGAATATAAAATGACAAGAGTCACTTATGGAACAGCATCAGCTCCTTTCCTAGCAACTAGATCTTTGCTAGAAATATCAATTCAATCAAAAAATGAGTTGATAAAAAACCGAATAAAGGACGATTTTTATATGGACGACTTAATGACGGGTGCCGATGACTTGAACCAATGTATACAGATACAAAAAGAAATAGGTATTGAACTAGGAAAATACGGATTACACCTGCGAAAATGGACATCTAACAATAAATTGATTAAAGCCGCTTTACCAGGGACAGAAAATAAGTTGTTCGAAACGAACGACGAAGAATCAGTAAAGACTCTTGGGTTGAAATGGAATCCGCTAAAAGATGAGTTCAGTTTTCAGATAAATGCAAGCGAAATAGCCAATGTAACGAAGCGAAAAGCTCTGTCAACATTAGCTAAAATTTTTGACCCATTGGGTTGGCTCTCACCTGTTACTGTCGTTGCTAAGCTATTTATTCAACGAATTTGGCAATCCGAATACAAATGGGACGAAAATCTTAATTCACAGTTGGTCTGTGAGTGGAACGGGTTTCTCAGAAAATTGCCCGATCTTCAAGAGATTAAAATTCCCAGATGGGTCAACGCAACTGAGGACGAGCCACCAGAAATTCATGGATTTGCTGACGCCTCAGAATTAGCGTACGCAGCAGTAGTATATGCAAAAACATCAAAAGGGGTAATCATTTTAGCTAGCAAAACAAAAGTCAATCCAATAAAGAATAGGAAAACATTGCCAAAACTAGAACTTTGTGCAGCCCATTTGTTAGCAAGCCTCTTAGAAAAAATTAGGGCAACAATGGCAAAATGCACATCAATATATGCATGGAGTGATTCAACAATAACTTTATGTTGGATCAAAAACAATAAAAGTAAAGATAGATTCGTGCGATCAAGGGTCGATTATATTAACAAGACGGGACCTGATATAAACTGGAGGCATGTAGGGTCAAAAGATAATCCAGCCGACATAGGTTCTAGAGGAATTTCAGCAGACAAACTCAAGGAAAAATAGTTATGGTGGAATGGGCCAAAATGGTTACTTAAAAATAAAGAAGAATGGCCAGAAGAAGATAAGCTGGAAAACCAACTTAGTTTTCAGATAGGAGTAAAGGAAGACATAATTCAAGTTCTTGTGGAAAAATGTAGCTCCTTTGGAAAATTAACGCGGATAATAGGATATATTATATTATTTAAAAAACTTTGTCAAAGGAAAATTACACCAAGAAAATTAGAGAAAGATGAAATAGACGAAGCAGTCACTATAATTTTGAAAAAACACCAACGGTTTGAGTTTGCCCAGGAGATCTTCGACTTACAAAACGACAAGAATGTTAACCTAAAAAGCAAATTAGCTTCACTTTATCCATACCTAGATGACAAAGGAATTTTAAGAGTAGGAGGTAGACTAAAATTTGCTGACATAAGTTATAATCAGAAGCACCCAATTATATTAAACAAGTCGCATTTAACGAATATCATTATAAGCAAAGTACACAAGGAAACGCTACATGGGGGAAACAAAGTAATGGAAGCACTGATACGTAGGCAATATTGGGTATTTGGGTTAAAAAATTCAATTAAAAAACTAAATCGGTTGTGTGTAAAATGCACAAGATATAGACAGCATAACTTACAACAAGTAATGGGACAAATACCAGAAGCACGTGTAAAAATAACTCATGCATTTACTCACACTGGAGTAGACTATGCAGGGCCTATTCAAATAAGAGTCTCAAAAGGAAGAGGAACAAAATCTTACAAAGGATACATTTCAGTGCTCGTATGTATGAGCACAAAAGCGATCCATTTGGAATCAGTATGCGACCTAACGACCGAGGCCTTTCTTTCGGCGCTTAAAAGATTTGTAGCAAGAAGAGGAAAATGCTCACACGTATACTCGGATAATGGTACAAATTTCGTTGGTGCTGAAAGAAAGCTTCATGCTGATTTTCTGAAAGCACTTCACAACAATAGTACAAACAACGTATGGGCTAATGAAGGCGTTCAATTACATTTTATTCCCCCGGCAAGTCCTCACTTCGGAGGAATATGGGAAGCGGGAGTAAAATCGGTAAAATACCATTTAAAGAGAGTTATAGGGGATAGTACGTTAACTTATGAAGAGATAAGTACGTTACTGTCACAAATTGAAGCAGTATTAAATTCGAGACCATTATATTCAATCGATAATGGCAACGAACTCGACGACATTCTGACGCCAGGCCATTTCTTAATTGGTAAACCAATGTTAGATATACCTGAAGCAATTGACGATAGAGCAATATCATCACTGGACAGGTGGAAAATACTAACAGCTATGAAAAATCAATTCTGGCAAAAATGGAAAGATGAATACCTGGTAACGTTGCAGCAACGATTTAAGTGGAAAAAGGACAGTCCAAATTTGAGAAAGGGACAGATAGTAATAGTTAAAAACGAAAACACAGCTGCTTCAAAATGGCCGTTAGGAAGAATTGAAGAAACTCACCCTGGAGACGACGGCAAAGTTAGAGTAGTAACAATAAAAACGGAAAATGGGTTGATAAAGCGCCCGTTAGTAAAACTCTGTCCATTAGAGACAGATACACCTGAGGAAGAAATAAGGCGAAAAAGAAGGGCCCCAACTGCAATGGCTCTCAGTTTTCTTATGGTATTATTAGCTTCAGGAATTACGGGAGCTACCACATTAGATATCAGGTCTCAAAATAGATCCGTAGATATTACTCCATTAGAGAATGAAACAATGATTTATTTAGACAATGTTGGACAAATGGACATCGTTTCTTCAAAATGGAGTTTAGTTATATACTATGACTTAGAGATGTTTAACAGGGAAATAGAGTCTATTCATAGACATATCTTAAAACTTGGTCAAGCATGTACGAAGTTAGGTAATTATGAACAAAGCTGTACAGAAATGACTCGAGCTCTTAACCGACGATATGCAAATCTAAAAATGAACAATGATCTGATAATGGTGAAAGATAGACAAAAAAGAGCACCATTCGAATTTGTAGGTTCTATTCATCATATGTTATTTGGAACAATGGATGCTGACGATAGAGAAGATATGGAGAACAACATGCGAAATATATTAGAAAATCAGCACGACCTTGTAACACTCCATAAAAAACAAACATCTATCATAGAGTCGACAGTTAACATTATGAAGAAAACTCAAGAAGAAGTATATACTGGGTTTGAAACCGTTCAAGAACAAATTAACAAATTATTTGAAGACCTGGTAACTTGGAAGAACACAGAACATATGGTATTAGACTTTCAAATATCAACTTCACAATTAATGATGTTAATCGAGGACTGCGAAAAAAGCCAAACAGCAATAGTAGCTCTTCTAATAGACCTAAATCATGGTCGAATAAATCCACAATTAATAAACCCCGAACAACTCATGAAAGAAATTAACACAATTAAGGGAAAATTAAACCAAAAACTTAAATTACCTGGGGACGACAAAGGCACAACTATTAAAGAAATTTACAGCTTAATAGAAGCTAAAGCTGTAATGGTTGATGGGAAACTAGTGGTAAACGCGGAAATACCACTATTTAACCAAGATACGTCTATAATATATTAGCTAATACCAGTCCCATTTATAAAACACGATAGAACAATAATTGCTGAAATTAAAGACGAGTTTATGGTCTACAATTTTAATCTAGACGCATATGTTTTATTAGGAAACTCAGAACTCAATAAATGTTTAAAGAGAAGTGATAATCACATACTTTGCAAGGGCAATTGGCCATGGAACATAGCTACTGACAATTCTTGCGAAATGTCAGCCCTTAAAAGAACAAGCATACCAGATTGTGAATTTGAGCAAACTTCATCACAGAACGTTTGGACAGTTTTAAATACACCAAACACATGGTTATATAAGGTGTTTGATAATAAGGTTTTAGAAGTAAACTGTGGAAACCTGCAGGGAGATGTTATAAAGATACCAACTCAGGGGGTTTTAAAATTACCAGAGGATTGCACAGCTAGACATGGAACAAAATTAAATATAGCAGCTAGCGAATTAAGATCAAGAGATTCAGTTCAAAGTCAAGCTTCTCCCATTACAAAACTAGTAGACTGGGTAAAATTAGAAGAAATAGTTCCCCTAGTCAAAATAATGATAAATAACACAAATGACCTAACACATTTAAGAAAATTAATCGAGGATCATAAAAAAGAAGGCATTAACCTAAAGGGTCTACACTTTCATAGCTTAAGTGAGCATTCAAATCTAATATTAATTATGATTCTTATAACTATTGTATTACTCATAGTTTTATATATAAAATACAAATGTACAACTGGTACAGTAAGAATTAATTTTGCCACTCCTAATATCCCAAATGTTTAAAATTAAGAAAAATAAAAAAAGGAAATTATACATGAATATTCCATATTCAAAATGTAGATAGAAAAATACAGTCCATTATATAAGAAGGAATTAAAACAAATATTCCCCGCCGCAAAATGTTTATAAATAAACATAAGCTTATAAATTCGCGCGGCCTTAGAATCAATAAAATTCCCCGCCGCAAAATGTTTATAAATAAACATATAATTTATCTTGCGAGCCTCAGAATATTAAGAACAACCCTCGCTAAGAAATGAGTAGAATATTCGTTGCATGTGATCATATAACATATGAGCTAAATATAGAAAAGGGTCAACCACTAAAGTAAAAGTATATGTGAGCCCTACACCAACACATACGATAGTCATTACCTATAACTCAAGTAGGTACCAACTGTACAAAAACTCAAAATTTACCATTTGGAGTAATTCTTTGTAAAAATAAACCCAAATATTCTCACTCAAAAACTGAGGATAACATTACACTAGAATAAGAAACATTGTTTAGCATTAAGATAAAAAAGGACAACCATAGTATTGTTAAGGTTGTCACAAAAAGAAGATGATTCTCATAGCAGCTATATAAGCTGATGTGAGCCAATAAAGAAATTAGTCTTGAACTGAACCCGACCCACGGTAATTCTTTCATTTCTCATTGCTAGCGCTTGAACCCGACCAACGGTAATTTTTGCCTAGCTCTATCAGGGATTTTAGGAGGGGCCTCGATCGAGTATTTATCAATACTTGTTCATTAATCATGCGCTTAGGAGCGTTCGAACGCGAAAAAGGCTTGTAATTCAGAGTTTTAAAGAACTCCTCGTGCCGATGACATTCTTTTCGCAATATTGCCAAGTTAGGTGTGTCGATGTGCAAGAGCTCATGTCTTAGCTCTGATTTTAAATTATGCCTCACTTCTACAATAATATCGCTTTCTGACATTGGATCTTTTAGGGAGTCTGCTATCGCTAACATCACGTCGAGGAATTCGTCAAAAGTTTCTGTGCGCTGATCTTGGTATCGTTCTCGCAAACGGTTAAATAGCTTAAACCAATCCATATGTCCATCAGTTTTGTGGACACGCCAATAGAATGATAAAGCTGGTCCCGAAAACAATAGATTGGCAAATTGATATAATAAATCAAAGTTATTATTAAAATATTAAGAAGTTAAGCAATTTACTCGGTATATGAAATCTTCGATTGGGAGATCATTTGCCGCTCCAGCAAATTTAACTTTCCAATTCTAAATTACATTGGAGATTCTGTCTGGTCTGTCGGTAGAATAATCCATAGTATTTGGTCGAGTCCTTGCTGACGTATTTCCTTGACTATTGTCATGTACGTCACTTCTGCGTGCACTATTATCTGGAATCTCATTATCCCATTCGAGCTCAGTTTCGTCTCGAGGATCTGGTTCATAGTGTGAAAAGCGGCATTGATCTGATTGGTCACGTTAGATAGCATATTCTTCTGATAGTTTCCTAACGACTGCTCTATAATTTGTTGAATACGATTCTCTGAAAGAGGATTGCCCACGGTTTCTGTATTCTTTGGTTTGTTTAAGGGCTGTTGTGGTGCCTTGGGCGTGTTACGGTTAATTGACCTGGTATTTGGTTTTGATATTTTTGGGAGAGTTCCTGTTGTAGGCTTTGCGTGGAGGAGCAGTGCCTATAGAGAGCCGAGGTTTTCCAACAGTATTTCTAGATTTGGGCCTAGATTCCCCAGCAAGACTTTCCATACTCAAGACAAGCTTAAACGGATGACAACACGTCGGACATGAGTTATTACTGTGTAACCAATCGGATAGGCAAGCGTTATGAAATTTGTGTTTACAAACAGTCTCAGTGAAACTGGTTTCCGAGCTTTGTTCTTTGCAGATTGCACAAGACACCGCGCCACTTGAGATGCCTGCGGCGGCTATGTTCTCGTTACTACGTGCAATGATCATTGTTATAGTTGGTGTACAGTAAGGATGAACCCGGCTGAATATCAGAATAATCTATGCCTATTAAATCGATGTAGAAGAAACGATATGATTATGAATTGGGACTTATCCATAAGGACTCACAGTGCAGAAATGATTAAATATGTATGGCATCTCCACGCTAAATACTGAATTTAAACTTAAGATATGGGTTATGAATTTCAAATCCAAATTGAAGAGGAACTTGCCAAAAGTTTTCAGCATGAGCCATCTCAATTAAATTTTGGAGTTGATCAACTATAATTAAATGCTTTTACTTGGAATAGCGCCGCTACTAGGCAGATCTAATAATCCTGAAGAATAGAACATTTAACCAGAATGGTGGATAAAAAGCTTTGAGCTTGCAAATTACTGCTAACCGCTGGGCTGCTTCGGCAATAATCCAAATCACAGCAAGTCCAAGCAAGATAGCTAACGCTACCAGAAACTAATCAAAGTATTAGTGGATAATTGGTGTTTTAAGGAGATTGGATTATTGACAGGTAAGTGGGAAGCGAGGGGTGTTGGAAATTGCCATACTTCTTTTGTTTTTTTTTTTTTCATATAGGCGTCTTCGGCCCCACGTTGGGCGCCATTTTTCTTATTATGTAACGTGAGCCTGAGTGATGACACCGTAGCTCCTCTACTTAAAAAAAGTACAGGGGTCTATTGGGTTTGTTTTAACGAAAATGTGCGTAACAGGCAGAAGAAGGCGTAGACCCTATAAACTATATATATTCTTGATCAGCATCAATAGCCAAGTCGATATAGCAATGTCCGTCTGTCCGTCTGTCTGTCTGTCTGTCTGTCCGTCCGTCTGTATGAACACCTTGATCTCAGAGAGTTATAGACACCAAACTTGGTATGTAGGTTCGTCTATATTGCAAGCAGATCAAGTTTGTTTCTAAATTTGGCCACGCCCCCTTTGACGCCCACATATCGAAATACAAAATTTCATATCCAAATTATAAGAAAAATTTCAAAGCTAATGACACCAAACTTTGTATGTAGATTCCTCTATATTGCAGGCATATCAAGTTTGATTCTTTTTTGGATCGGACCACTATATCATATAGCTGCCATAGGACCGATCCACAGTGGTCCGGCTTGTATGGGGAGAGCGGCCAAAAATACTTCTAGTTGAGGTAGGGACTTGAAACTTTGCACAAAATTCTTTTATATTTATCCTAAAATAATATGTAAAAATCAGCCAGATCGGGCAACTATATCATATAGCTGCCATATGAACAATCGGTCTGATATTCAGTTTTTATATGAAAAACTATTGTTTTTTATTTTGATGCAACAATACTTTTTAAATTTTCGTATATAACCTGGGAAACTTCAGTAAAAATCTGGATACTATAGGTTATAGCTGCCATAGGAACAATCAGTGTAAAACGAGTTTTCGCCGGGAAACTATTTCGCCTTAAAATAATAATGACAGAAATTATAAATGTAATTAACAAAAACGAACATAAAATAAATAAATTTTTTTAATTTATATGTTTACCCTTTAATATTTACATATATGTGTAGTTACAAACGGCAACAAACAACAACACACAGCAGAAGCACGTGCTTTTTTTCAAATAGAGGTTAGGTTACCTTTTTGTATTTTGCAAGCCGCACGGCACCTTACGGCACTTGAACTAAACTTTCTTATATTCTTAAAATGCTTAAGAATATTATATAAAAAGATTTGTGAATGCCAAAGAGTGCCATCACAACTAAAACTCTAACCAAACACAGAAAAGACAAACTAAGAACGTTTACAATTATGTACTAAATACAACAATGATTTACACAAAACACAACAAATATTACATATACTTTTTATTGTAAAAAGAAAGTTAATACCTTTCTTCAAAATATTAATCACTTCCATGGCACAAACACTTGTTTTAAATATGTTTAACAATTTTTTTACGGAGAGCTTCCCTTGCACGTTGCTTACGCTGCAATACACAATGAATATCATGCTGTCTCTTTCGATGCTATTCTTGAAGCGGACAGACAGAGCAAAACAAAAAGATGAATAAATTCAAATAGCTAGACCAATTATAAATAAGAATTGGTACATTTAAAGTCAAAATTTGGACTTTGGTTTTTTTATTTTTGGCCTACGGGCTGGACCACTGTGCGATCGTGCGAAAATCAAGTCTTAGTATGAAAAACTTTTGTTCTATCAGATATCTTAACCAAACTATTACAATATGCATATAAATTGGTTTTATATATCCTGTCCATAGTTGGTTCAAATCGGACCACTATATCATATAGCTGCCATTGGACCGATCGGGCGAAAATCGAGTCTTAGTATGAAAAACTTTTTTGTTTTGTGAGATATCTCAACAAAACTAATACAGTATGCATATAACTTGGTTTTATATATCCTGTCCGAAGTTGGCTTACATCGGAACACTATATCATATAGCTTCCATAGTACCGATCGGGCGAAAATCAAGTCTAAGTATGAAAAACTTTTATGTTCTATGAGATATCTCAACAAAACTAATACAGTATGCATATAACTTGGTTTTATATATCCTGTCCGAAGTTGGCTTACATCGGGCCACTATATCATATAGCTTCCATAGTACCGATCGGGCGAAAATCGAGTCTAAGTATGAAAAACTTTTATGTTTTATGAGATATCTCAACAAAACTAATACAGTATGCATATAACTTGGATTTATATATCCTGACCGAAGTTGGTTCAAATCGGACAACTATCTCATATAGCTGTCATTAAAAAAGTAGTCGAAAATATATTACAACGCTCTGAAACAGCATCAAGCGGCCAAATTATTTTTGAATTTTTGTAGTCTTTTCTATTTCCATAGTTAGTACGGGGTCTCCGACAGTCGAGTATGCTTGACTGTCGCACCGCGAGCGAAGCGAGCAGGGGGCGGAGCCCCCTAGTTTTTTTCAAATTTGCTGTCTCCCACGTCGGTGTAAGGGGCGGACTGCCTCTCACACTTGTAGACCGCTGCTGCTGTCCGGGGCCTATGGGCTCAGGCGGTGCCGGTGCTGGTCATCGCACAGGCTCTGGTTGTCTTTCTGCGTTCTGCTGGCGTTCTGCTTCTTATACAAAATATTTCAATTGTATATTTTGTTTCATTTGGTTTTATTAACGGCCAGGAAATAATTTTTACGTGCTTTGCACATTACTTTTAGCCATAGCTCGCAAATAACTGTTAACCGTTTCACACTGTCGCGAAATAAGTGTTCTTCACTGAGACTTTGAGCAAAAGGTCTGAGAGCAACCGATTGGATTGTTCGTAAATAAATTTTGCTCGCGCTCAGTCGAAGATCACTTTTTTCTGTTCTCTTTTGCTCTGCTCATTCCGGGACCGTTTGCTTCTGAACGGCGATTCAAAAAGTCTTTTGCGCATGTATGTGTGTATGTGAAGTTTTGTGGGTTTTACGCGTTAATTTGCTTTGTGAGTTTCGATTGGGCACAGTGATTTTAACAAAATGGGACGTGAAACTAATAAAAAAGTGCATCAATTTTTTAAAATTAATTAAATTAAATTTTTAAATTAAAGTTAGTCTGAAATACATACAATTTTTTCAAGAAGATCGAAAGTGAAATTTAATGTCGCAATTTTACACAACGTACCACTGTGCATCGAAAAGAAGACAAATAGTTGAAAAGACCGTTTGCGTTGAGTTTTTCAGTCAATCGGTCTTTTTGTGAGCCTCACTGTGTGAGCGTGAATCGTTTCACTCTTTACGCGCTGTTCACTCAAAGACCGATAAGCAAATTGCTCAACTGTTAGCGCTCAACCGAAAACCGGATCGAAAACAACCAAAGGGTCTTGCTCAGAGCGAGAGCGAGAAAGTATGATTTTTTTCGGTTGTTCTCGCGAACAGAGCGTAAGGAAAAAAACGGTTAACAGTTATTTGCAAGCTATGCTTTTAGCAATTAAAAGGCACACTATTTTATTGTATTGTTATTGGCATTTAATCCATGCCATGTTGTAGTTGTTGTTTTAGTTTATTGTCGTATATAACAGTGTAAGTAATCGTTGTTTTTGTTTCACGGTTGAAGACACACATTACATTTTTTTTTCGCTGATTTTTACTTTGATTTTTCTGTGTTCGCCGCAGCTCTAAAATTATCTTTCAAGTTCGAGACACTTGTCATGGTCGCTAAAATGTTTCATAAAACAAAAAAGTTTTTCATTCTAAAACCCAATTTTGACCCGATCGGTCCTATGATAGCTAGTCAGGATATATAAAACCATGTAAAGGATTGCATCAGTTTGGTTGAGATATCTCATAAAATCAAAAAGTTTTTAGTACTAAAACGTGATTTTCGAACTAAAACGTGATTTTCGACCGATAGAAAAATTTATATTTTCAGTTAACAGGTAATATCTTCCAAACCCATCAACCAAAATTTATGTGTCATATACCAAAAAACGCTCAATTTTACGTACTACAACATACTCAAATTTAATAAATATCGTTAGAGCTGTTTTGTCAGAAATCGCCAAAATATAAGCTAAAACCTTATTTCACCTGTAAAATATTACCTGAGTACTTTAGAAAACTCACCTTTCCAATGATTTATAGCACGTATCTGTAGCTTCTATGATTTTCAAACTATTAGTGTTTCAATTTTAGCGGGAAATAGCGAAATAGCCAGAATGTGGATTCCATCCTCCATCAAGGAACCGGAGCGAATCGTGAAGATGCTCCAGCGTTGCAACCCGAGTCTCCCCACTCACGACTGGAAAGTTGTGAAGGTAGAGGAGATGAAGGGACCAACGAATCAGGTCGTGCTGATTCTAAACAAAGAATCGCTCGCCCCAATTGAGGCCGCTGGCAACGAGCTAAACTTCGGTTTTAGCTCGGTTTCCATCCGGGTTTACAAGTCGGATACCGCGGCCGGGATAGATTCTCCCGACATGCCAGTCGAGGAGGATATAACGGCATAGCCAGAGGATCCGGAGCATAGCGACGCTGAACGCGGCTACGCTTCCGATGCGTCCACCATAACGCGGGATCTAAAGGCAATGTGCCAACTGGGTGAAGGAGAGGCCACCTCTGATGTGGCGTCGGACGATGAGGACGCGAACGTGACAGTGGTGGAGGGACCATCTTCAGATGTCTGTAAAGATTCTGCAGATAAACCTCCACCACTGTAAAGCAGCCTCCGCTGCACTGCTACTCCGTCTGGCTGGAGACGGAGCCGACATAGTCCTAGTCCAGGAACCCTGGTTGATTGGTGGTAAGGTTTCTGGACTACAAGCTAGTAGTTGCTGAAACACAAGGTAAAACCCGTACCTGCATTCTGGCCAGAAAACATTTGAGTATTTTCTTGCTTCATAATTTTAGCAATGAGGACAACACGGCAGAAAGCCTGGAACTCCAGTCAGCTCCGATAAGGTTGCTGTCCTGTTATATGGCCTATGACCAACCGGGCCCTCCTCCAGAAGAAGTCACGAGAAGTCTAATAAAAGACTGCGAGACGCGAGGTATCAACCACATAATTGGATGCGATGCCAATGCCCAGTGGGGCAGCACAGATATAAACACAAGGGGTGAGTCACTCCTAAACTACCTTCTCAACACTAACCTAGTTTTAGGCAACAAAGGTTGCGAACCTACTTTTATAATTAAGGGCAGGAAGGAGGTCATTGACCTTACCCTGGTATCTTATCCTCTATATGATCTCATCAGAGACTGGAAAGTGGCAGACGATCACTCCTTCTCTGATCATAGATACATTGAATTCTCCCTCAAATCGAGGCACTCTAAACCAGCCCCGTTTACCAACCCAAGAAAGACCAAATGGCCAATATTTATTGATATCCTTAGAAAGGCTATCCCAGAGATAGCACCAGAAGGAATTCACTCTACAGAGCGACTAAGCCACCTAGTAGAAACCTTTACTGAGGCTTGCAACTCGGCTTTTAGGGCAGCATGTCCCATCAGAAGACCCAAGAGGGGTAAGCAACCACCATGGTGGAACCCCAACCTAAACGAACTCCGCAAGAGCTCGAGAAACCTTTTCAATCAAGCCAAGGCTGTCAGCACAGAAGAAACTTGGCTAAACTATAAACACGCCCTTTTAATATACAAAAAGGCGACTCGACAAGCCAACAGAGATTCATGGAGAGATTTTTGCTCTGACATAGAATCGACACCGGATGCGGCCAGACTGAGGAAGATTTTATCGAAATCTGCCCCCACACTAGGGTACCTCAAAAAAGAGGATGACACCTGGACTACATCTAGCGAAGAATCGCTGGACGTACTCCTGAAAAAGCACTTTCCAGGCTGCAAAGCAACCAATCAAGGTAGACACCAAACCCCTACTGAGGTGCCAATCAGCCCCTCTCTTCTAAGCAGATGTAACATAACCTGGGCTATAAACAGCTTTAAACCGTACAAGTCACCTGGACCAGACGGCATTTTTCCTGCCCAATTACAACACGCAGGGCACACTGCCATAAACTGGCTGCAAACTATATTCACAGAAGCCGATGAGTGTGGCCTGGGCGTAAACCCAGCCAAAACGGAACTTGTACTTTTCTCTAGAAAATACAAAATTACAACTCTAATACCCCCAAAAATAAAAGACTCCGTCCTCTCCTTCAGCGAAAGCGCCAGATACTTGGGTTTAATTCTGGACAGGAAGCTGGACTGGAAAATTAACACGCAAGATAGATGTAGAAAGGCAACAGTTGCACTCTACACTTGCAGGAAAGCGATCGGCCTAAAATGGGGCATGTCGCCATATATCGTCCACTGGCTATACATAGCTATAGTCAGACCGATACTACTATATGGTATAGCAATATGGTGGCCTGCCTTAACAAAGCAGTCCATAAACAAACAGCTCAACAAAATTCAAAGGATGGCCGAAATCTGCATCACAGGTGCTCTCAACACAACACCTGGCGAAGCTCTAGACGCTATTCTTAACATACAACCAAACAGGCAAGTTAGCAAAAATATTGCCACCATGACAGCAATTCGACTGAGAGACTCTAACTCTTGGACAGAATGCTCAACAGGGCACTCCTCTATCCTTAAGGATAACCAAATAGTTCCTTCTAGAACGGACTACTGTATGCCAATTGAAATATTGAAACTCCCTTTCAAACAACCATTCCGCACAGGGAGGAATGGTCATCAAATACCCCAGGACAAAATGGGGCCATATCCTTCTACACAGATGGTTCAAAGTTGAACAATCAAGTGGGTGGAGGGGTATACTCTCAGGATCTAAATATACAGGTCTCTTTTAGGCTACCTGACCATTGCAACGTCTTTCAAGCCAAAATCTTGGCTATAAATGAAGCCTTAAAACTCCTAAGAGAGTCCCAAGTCAACTCGGGCCGTATTAACACAGAGAGAGTTCTTTGCTTAAGCGAAACAGACGTGTTTTAATTTGGCTCGTAAACGTTCATCATTTTTTGTGAATAATAACGCACCGCTTTAATATCTTATCATCTAAAATTGTGCAAAAGTGAACTAGCTATCGACTTGCTGTGTAAGTTGAATCATTTGTGCATTGTGGTAAAAATAAATAGCATTTTATTTTTGCTAAACTTAGTTTTGCATTTTCCCTTAAATCTTTACATTCTTGTGCGTTTGTTTGTTTGTGTATTTCGGCTTTTGCGTTACACCTCGCTCACACAAGTTTGTTGTTATTGTAAGCACAGCGATTGTTTTTGTTTGTGTTTACATCTCTTTATCTCAGTTTTAGCGCTTCACACATCTTAATACATTTGTTTGTGTGTGTGTTCGCTGCTGCATTTCGTTTTGTTTAGCAGCGCTCTCTCACAGCAAATTGTTTTTGCATTTTGCTCTCTTGCTTAGAGCTTCATTTGAGTGCCTCCCGCTCTATTTACGTGCGCAATTCTGCCTATTCGACCTAATTTATTTATCTTTAACCCCTGTTGGAAATAATTCGTGCTGTAAGAAAAACTGCACTATTAAGAGTGCCGATGGTCTTGATCAACCGAGATTTATTAATTGTTGGTTGTGTGATAATCTAATGCATGCCAAGTGTGCTGGACTTTCAGGTCCACAATGTGATAAGATCATTGCCGTTTCTAAAAAGGAATGTGGTGCAGTGAAATGGTCTTGTCCAATATGTATCGAGTTGCAAATTGATTTCTCAAGAATGTATACTTCTGTGAGAAATCAATTCTTAAAACTTAACAAAATGGCTAAGCTTCTTTCGAGTGATTTTGACTCTAGTCTCGATCTGCTTAGCCAATATAAATTTAACTCACCACCTGATTCTCAATTTTTAGCAGTTCCCCCTATACCAGTTAATCAGCCTCCCGTGACTCCATTGGCATCTCGTCACTATCAAGATGTCTCCCCAACGTTGTCAGTATCGGCCAGTCCGAGTATTGTTAACCTGTTCAATTCTCCTACACCTTCTGCAGGTGATTCTATCACACAGACATTTGAACCAGCCCAAGTCATCGCGTCTTCGGTGCGGACTGGTTCGGGTCGAAAGGGTAGACCTCCTCGCAATGCAACGCCTAACAATACTTCTGATAACGTAGCTGCCCCTACATCTGAGGTCCCTATATTAAATGTTGTTGCTCCTCGTAAGTGAATCTTGTGAATCTGGAGCGGCATACATTTCAAGCAAAATTTCTGCTAGTGTCTCAATCACTAAATTTAATTTTGCCACTGCTCGCGAAATAGCATCTTTTAAAATAAGTGTCCCTCATGACTCATTTTCTGTCATTTGTGATCCAAACTTTTGGCCACAACATATGATTGTTCATGAGTTTAAGCCTAAAAGGCGTAGTGAACCCTTGCCTGTTTCTCTAACTGCCGGCAGCTCCAACGTACAGGACCCCGCCAGTACGGCTTCAAAAAACTAGACCTGCGGCCCGATTTCGCCTGTATTCATAACCAAAATGATAGAGGCCTCCTTACTAAGCTCTAAAATCTATATTTGAGTAGTATGTCCTTTGATTCTGATATAATTGCATTGTCAGAAACTTGGTTAACTCCTACAGTGTCTGATTCTACAGTTATGTCAAGTAACTACCTTTTATATAGATATGATCGACCGACTCGAAGTGGTGGCGTTCTTATTGCTACTAATTCGGCTCTTCAGTCAGAACGCATTTCTTTTAATGTGACTACTGATATTGAAATTGTTGCTGTCAAAGTAACTTTTTCAACTCGATCAATTTTTATCACCTGCTCTTATATCCCTCCAAGAGCTACTCCTTTAGTTTACTTGCAACATTTTGCCTGTATTGAAGAAATTGACCATAAAGTTGAAGATAACGACTTATTTATTGTGCTAGGTGATTTTAATTTACCTAAAATTTCTTGGTCACTTTTTAGTAGCACAAATTACCTTATTCCCTTAAATCAAGATATTTTCTTAGATAACATGCTTGATCTCTCGTTGTTTCAAATGAACTCAATAAGAAATCATAATGATCGAATTCTCGATCTTGTTTTTATTAATGACTTCGCAAATACTGCCGTCTCTAGGTCATCCCCATTAAGTATCCCTGAAGACTTACATCATCCTACTATAGAAATTTCTATCTCAATCTCTAAACCTTTTAGTCAACCTTTATTATGTCAGCAATCACCTCGTCGTTGTTTTCGCAAGGGAAATTATGGTGCTTTTTAGAAAAAGCGACTGACATCGATATTGCTCTTAGTTCTTTCTATGAGACCCTAAATGCACTCTTAGATGTGTGCATTCCAAATTATATTCCATCGTCTGGTTCTATAAAGCCTCCTTGGTTTACACCTAGACTTTCTTATTTAAAGAATATTAAATCTAAATATTTTAAAAAATATAAGAAGTCAGGTTCAAGTCTCGACTGGTCTAAGTATACAGTGGCCAAGTCGGACTTTGCCAATTTAAACTCGCTATGCTACGAGAACTATCTAACTCGTTGCAAAAGACAGTTTTCCCGTGACCCTAAACAATTTTATAAATTTGTTAACTTGAAGCGTAAATCCTCCAGTTTACCTTCCTCTTTTTTTCTTGGGACAGATATTGCTGGCAACGACTCTGCAGCCGCTGAACTATTTGCTAACTTTTTTCAATCCACCTACTCTTCAATCTCCACTTCCAACTCATCTTATCCTTATTCTATTTTTCAATCTAACACTATGTTTGCTCCCTCTATTTCCTATAACAATATAATCTCTTCTATTAGCTCTTTAAAATCTTCTTTCGTTCCTGGGCCAGACAACATTCCTAGTTGTCTACTTAAGGAATGCTGTTCTTCTTTAGCTGCTCCGTTGCATAAGCTTTTTAATCTGTCCCTTGAAACTTCAATCTTTCCATATCTTTGGAAAGAATCTTATATCATTCCCCTCCACAAAAAAGGCGGTAAGTCTGATATTTCTAATTACAGAGGCATTGCAAAGCTATCAGCCATTCCTAAATTATTTGAAAGAATCCTTGTTTCTTCTTTGCAGCATCTCTGTAAATCGATAATTTCCCCTGCACAACACGGCTTTATTAAGGGTCGGTCTGGTCGGCAAAACCCTCGACTGAACCCTCCACGAGGGTGCCGACTGGTAATAACACTCCAATTGTTCCCTTAGGAACTGGTGTTAGCTAAGGCATTTGTCGAAGACATGTGTAATGGCTTCTTAATAGACTTAACGCATGCCTGAAGCTCCTGTCATGGTCTTGAGGTAACGAGGGCTGGACTAAGGTGTCATGCGACCCGTGCCGATAGTCAGCCTGGCTGGGGGCCCTTACCAAAAATAGCCCAGTCGTAAACGGAGCGGCCGGATACCTGGCGCCCTCCGGTCGTGATAGCCTTACCTGCATAGTGCGGATCTCTGTGCAGGCGGACCACCCTTTCTCCGCAACTCGTGGGACTCAAACATGAACACAATCAACAATAAAAACACAAACATAAATAACAACAAAAATGTAAAAAATAAAAAAACCCGAAAAAATAAAAACAACAACGACGATGGAACCGCAGGTTCCTCGTCGTCGGCAGCGGCAGGGGCTTCAAAGCCTGGCCAAAGCCTACCGTTGACACCGGAGATGGTCACCATGCCAGCCGGTGGACCTTGCATAGCTGGTCCAAGCAAACCCGTATTCCACCCGGGCCTTGGGGTAGATGGAGTGATTTCACCATCTCCTGTCACCAAAGAGGCACAGCAGAGCACTAGTGCGGCAGTGCCACTTTCGGGTGCAGGTGCGATGGAGAAACCTCCAACAGCCAGCGTCGCAAGGAAATTCTCATATGCTGAGAAAAGAACTGCTGGCAACATCCTTCAGCGTCAAAACGCAGGAGCAGAGGCCAGTCCTTCAGCGGAGTGGCTGGAAAAGGTGGCATGGGCCAAGAGTGTGCTACCTGCTTACAGCGAGCAGGCACCCAGGGCGCAAGCAATGGCTCAGGCAAAGAGACAGCGGTCTCAAGAGACTCCTGGCCCATCCGCCAAGAAGTCAAGGGTTCAGGTGGGCAAATCCTTCGCCCAAATCGCCAAGGATCGGATCCTCATTGGAGTCGTTGACCGAGGTGATTCGGGCGGGAGGATTCCCAGGAACCAGTGGAAGTGGGTGGAGACGGCACTGGCCATCCGCTGCTTCGAGATGCTGGAGCAGGAACCTGGACCACCACCGGTCTGCAAAGATGTCGGGTGGTATCAGGGTAGCGTGAAGGTTATAGCTTGCGACGATGAGAGGTCTGCAGAGCTCTACAGAGCGGCAGTCTCCAATATCGGCGAGGTGTATCCTGGAGCCAAGCTGGAGGCAGTAAAGTGGAGCGACATTCCGGTCCGGCCCAGGGCCAGAATGTGGATTCCATCCTCCATCAAGGAGCCGGAGCGAATCGTTAAGATGCTCCAACGATGCAACCCGAGTCTCCCCACTCACGACTGGAAAGTTGTGAAAGTAGAGGAGATGAAGGGTCCAACGAACCAGGTCGTGCTGATTCTCAATAAAGAATCGCTCGCCCCAATTGAGGCCGCTGGTAACGAGCTGAACTTCGGCTTCAGCTCTGTTTCCATTCGGGTGTATAAGTCGGACACCGCGGCCGGTATAGATTCTCCCGACAAGCCAGTCGAGGAGGACATAACGGCAGAGCCAGAGGATCCGGAGCATAGCGACGCTGAACGCGGCTATATTTCCGATGCGTCCACCATAACGCGGGATCTGAAGGCAATGTGCCAACTGGGTGAAGGAGAGGCCACCTCGGATGTAGCGTCGGATGATGAGGACGCGAACGTGACAGTGGTGGAGGGACCATCTTCAGATGTCTGTAAAGATTCTGCAGATAAACCTCCACCACTGTAAAGCAGCCTCCGCTGCACTACTACTCCGTCTGGCTGGAGACGGAGCCGACATAGTCCTAGTCCAGGAACCCTGGTTGATTGGTGGTAAGGTTTCTGGACTAGGAACACCAGACTACAAGCTAGTAGTTGCTGAAACACAAGGTAAAACCCGTACCTGCATTCTGGCCAGAAAACATTTGAGTATTTTCTTGCTTCATAATTTCAGCAATGAGGATAACACGGCAGCAAGCCTGGAACTTCAGTCAGCTCCGATAAGGTTGCTGTCCTGTTACATGGCCTATGACCAACCGGGCCCTCCTCCAGAAGAAGTCAAGAGAGGTCTAATAAAAGACTGCGAGACACGAGGTATCAACCTCATCATTGGATGCGATGCCAATGCACACCACACCCAGTGGGGCAGCACAGATACAAACACAAGGGGTGAGTCACTCCTAAACTACCTTCTCAACACTAACCTAGTTTTAGGCAACAAAGGTTGCGAACCTACTTTTATAATTAAGGGCAGGAATGAGGTCATTGACCTTACCCTGGTATCTTATCCTATATATGATCTCATCAGAGACTGGAAAGTGGCAGACGATCACTCCTTCTCTGATCATAGGTACATTGAATTCTCCCTCAAATCGAGGCACTCTAAACCAGCCCCGTTTACCAACCCAAGAAAAACCAAATGGCCAATATTTACTGATATCCTTAAAAAGGCTATCCCAGAGATAGCACCAGAAGGAACTCACTCTACAGAGCGACTGAGCTACTTAATCAAAACCTTTACTGGAGCTTGCAACTCGGCTTTCAGGACAGCATGTCCCATTAGCAGACCCAAAAGGGTTAAGCAACCACCATGGTGGAACCCCAGCCTAAACGAACTCCGCAAGAGCTCGAGAAACCTCTTCAATCAAGCCAAGGCTGTTAACACAGAAGAAACTTGGCTAGACTATAAACACGCCCTATTAACACCGGATGCGGCCAGACTGAGGAAGATTTTATCGAAATCTGCCCCCACACTAGGGTACCTCAAAAAAGAGGATAACACCTGGACTACATCTAGCGAAGAATCGCTAGACGTACTCTTGAAAAAGCACTTTCCGGGCTGCAAAGCAACCAATCAAGGTAGACACCAAACCCCTACTGAGGTGCCAATCAACCCCTCTCTTCTAAGCAGACGCAATATAGCCTGGGCTATAAACAGCTTTAAACCGTACAAGTCACCTGGACCAGACGGCATTTTTCCTGCCCAATTACAACAAGCAGGGAACACTGCCATAAACTGGCTGCAATCTATCTTCACAGAAGTCCTAAAAACTGGTCATATCCCTGATACATGGCGAGTCTCAAAAATAGTTTTCATACCAAAAGCTGGGAAATCATCCCATACGACAGCAAAGGACTTCAGACCAATCAGCCTGTCGTCATTTATGCTCAGAACCTTCGAGCGACTCCTGGCTCTTCACCTAAGAGCAACCATTCCCCCCCATCTCATATCCAATTCTCAACACGCATATCGGAAAGACAAATCGACGGAAACAGCTTTGCACTCCGTAGTCGCCACTATAGAAAAATCCCTTTCGCTCACTGAATACTCCCTCATAGCCTTCCTAGACATCGAGGGGGCTTTTAACAACGTCGTCCCGGAAGCTATCACTGGAGCACTGACAAACTTGGGGATTGAAAGCCGGCTAGTGGGACTCATCGACCAATTGCTCACAAGCAGGGTCGTAACGTCCACACTTGGCTCTTCAACACTCACCAGGTTTGTCAGTAGGGGAACACCTCAAGGAGGGGTTCTATCTCCTCTCTTATGGAACCTAGCAGTCAACAGGCTGCTATGCGACATAGAGGGTGGAGGCTGCCAGGTTGTTGCCTACGCGGATGACGTTGCACTTATTTTCAAGGGAAAATTCCCTCAAACACTATGCGACTTGATGTCAGTCAAGTTACAAAAACTGGTCACCTGGGCCGATGAGTGTGGCCTGGGAGTAAACCCAGCCAAAACGGAACTTGTACTTTTCTCTAGAAAATACAAAATCCCAACTCTAATACCCCCAAAAATAAAAGACTCCGTCCTCTCCTTCAGCGAAAGCGCCAGATACTTGGGTTTAATTCTGGACAGGAAGTTGGACTGGAAAATTAATACGCAAGATAGATGTAGAAAGGCAACAGTTGCACTCTACACTTGCAGGAAAGCGATCGGCCTAAAATGGGGCATGTCGCCATATATCGTCCACTGGCTATACATAGCTATAGTCAGACCGATACTACTATATGGTATAGCAATATGGTGGCCTGCCTTAACAAAGCAGTCCATAAACAAACAGCTCAACAAAATTCAAAGGATGGCCGAAATCTGCATCACAGGTGCTCTCAACACAACACCTGGCGAAGCTCTAGACGCTATTCTTAACATACAACCAAACAGGCAAGTTAGCAAAAATATTGCCACCATGACAGCAATTCGACTGAGAGACTCTAACTCTTGGACAGAATGCTCAACAGGGCACTCCTCTATCCTTAAGGATAACCAAATAGTTCCTTCTAGAACGGACTACTGTATGCCAATTGAAATATTGAAACTCCCTTTCAAACAACCATTCCGCACAGGGAGGAATGGTCATCAAATACCCCAGGACAAAATGGGGCCATATCCTTCTACACAGATGGTTCAAAGTTGAACAATCAAGTGGGTGGAGGGGTATACTGTCAGGATCTAAATATACAGGTCTCTTTTAGGCTACCTGACCATTGCAGCGTCTTTCAAGCCGAAATCCTGGCTATAAATGAAGCCTTAAAACTCCTAAGGGAATCCCAAGTCAATTCGGGCCGTATTAACATATACAGTGACAGCCAAGCAGCTATCAAGTCCATAGAATCGACCACAACTAATTCCACCTCAGTTTCGAACTGCCGCAAATCTCTACATGAGATGGCTGAGCATTTCGACATTTCCCTAATATGGGTACCAGGGCATCAGGACATTACAGGAAACTGTAAAGCTGATGAACTAGCCAGGAATGGTACAACAGTACACCTCCTTCCTGACAAGGAGGATACGCGTATGCCACTGGCGACCTGTAAGCTACTACTTCTAGCTCAATCCATAACAGTTAGTGAAAACCGATGGCGAAACACGCACCATTGTCGTGTCGCGAGGCAGACCTGGCCTCACCTGAATAAGGCTCGCTCTAGTATTCTATGTAAACTAAGCAGAACAGATTGTTCTGCAGTAGTAAGAGCACTGACAGGACATTGGCTGGTAGGTATCCACGCCACAAGGCTGAATGCCCCATACAATGACTTCTGCAGGAGCTGTAGAGACGAAGAAGAAATTGAATCACCTGAACATTTCTTCTGCTCCTGTCCCGCATTGAGTAATAGAAGACTCCACACCCTGGGAAAACCTTTTCTCTCCACTTTAGGTGAACTTGCCTCAGTTTCACCGCGCAAAATCGCTAAATTTATTCAGCTATCAAACTGGACGCCATACTGATTGACATGTCACCACAAAGGTAGAAAGGATATCTAGATCCGCGGTACCACAATGGGCCCAACTGTGGCCTAAGTGAGTCGTTGAATCGACAGCCGCCCTAACCTTACCTAACCTAAGGGTTGGTCTACTACGACCAACTTGCTTGAATTTAGCTCCCTGGTAAATGATGCATTTTCAGAGAAAATGCAAACTGATGTTATTTACACTGACTTCAGTAAAGCCTTTGACTCTGTGAATCATGACCTCTTACTTTACAAACTTAACTGCATAGGTTTCCCTCCCGCCTTTATACGTTGGGTTTCCACTTATTTAAAAGGTAGAACCCAAAAAGTGCTTCTTAGGTCAACCATTTCGAGTTCGGTTCGTGTAACTTCTGGTGTACCTCAAGGTAGTCACTTAGGACCTTTATTGTTTACACTGTTCATTAACGATCTACCCACTATTCTGTCCCATTCTTATATTTTAATGTATGCAGATAATGTTAAGCTTATTTTTTCATACACCGATCCCCTGTTTCACAATCGTCTGCAAGACGATTTGAACACTATGCAACTATGGTGCTCGGCCAATAAGTTGCATCTCAATTGTTCAAAGTGTATGTTTATGACATTTAGTCGTTCTAGGCCCTACTTAGGTTTTTATACGATTGACAATATCCCTTTGCAACGTATAACAAGGGGGCTCCGCCCCCTACTCGCTTCGCTCGTCTACCTCCGGCTCGCTTCGCTCGCGGTGGGGTGCGGCTACAGTCGAGCACGCTCGACAGTAAGATACCCTGAGCCCAGGTACTCTTTTATAAATGTTGATTTTCGACCAATTATTCCAATGGCAGCTATATGAAAAAAAGGAACCGATTTGAACCAAATCTGGTCAGAATGTACAAAACCAACATAAATGCATATTCTATCAGTTTGGTTAAGATATCTCAAAAAACAAAAAACTTTTTCATACTAAAACTTGATTTTCGGCAGAGCGTCTGTATGACAGCTATATGATATAGTGGGATGTATAATACCACCCCAAATATATATCGTGAGAGATTGGTTGAGATATCTCAAAAATTAAAGAAGCTTTTTATACAAAAACTTTATTTTTGATGTATCGTTCCTATGGCAGCTATATGATATAGTTGTTCGATCCAAAAATAAAAACAAGCTTGATCTGCGTACGGTATCCAGGAACCTACATACCAAATTTGAAGTCTCTAGCTCTTATGGTTTCTGAGATCGACGCGTTCAAACAGACGGACAGACAGACAGACGGACAGACAGAAGGACATGGCTCAATCGACTCGACTGTTGATCCTGATCAAGAATATATATACTTTTTGGGGTCTGCCACGCCCCCTTCTGCCTGTTACATACATTCTGCCAAATGCATTATACCCTTTTTTGCCCATTTTTAATGGGCTCAGGGTATAAAAACTGTAAAGGATCTTGGAGTTTTATTTGACTGCAAATTATGCTTCAATTTGCACATCTCCACTATAGTTAATGATGCCAAAGGAGTACTTGGTTTCATTAAAGGTTGGTCGAAAGAATTCAATGATCCTTTCACCATTAAACACCTTTACGTCTCTTTAGTCCGTCCCATCCTTGAATACTGTTCGTGCATTTGGTGCCCGCAGTATCAAATAAATCAGAATCAAATTGAATCAGTTCAAAAGCAATTCTTGCTTTTCGCCTTACGTGGTTTTAACTGGGATCCCAACCGGCGTTTACCACCGTACTCCCATAGGCTTCGTCTTATTGACCTTCCGTCTTTAATTAATCGTAGGAAAACTCTTAATGTGGTTTTTCTTCACAAATTAATTAATGGTGACATTGATTCTAGTCCCCTTTTGGGCCGCCTCAGATTTTCGGTCTCCCGCAGGTCTTCTAGGAATTACAGGCCTTTATTTTTACCTACATGCACAACTGATTACGCTTCACACGGTTCGTTCCGGGTTTTATGCTCTAATTATAATAGCCTCTTTCACGTTTTCTACTCAGAACTCTCTCTCCCTATCCCTTCCCTAAAATCCGCACTTTTCCAATATTTTAAATCATTAAATTCCTAACCTTACTAATACTAATAACATGTTATATTATTTTTAAAACCAATCAATCACTAACAACAACACTAATATTGATCTGATTGGGTTTTTCTGGGGTTTTCCCCAATCCTTGCAACAAATGTTGGATCATTTTTAATTATTAATTTTTTTCTTACCCCAGATATAATTCTAATTTTAATTTTTTCTTTACAGTATATTGCTTATATTTATATTTAATATTAATTTTATTTCAAATTGTAATCTTAATTTTAATATTTAATAATTTTTTCTTTGCCGACTGCTTTTAGTCGTGCATTAATAAATAAATAAATAAATATACAGTGACAGCCAAGCAGCTATCAAGTCCCCAATCGTCCACAACAAATTCCACCTCAGTTTAAAATTGCCGTAAATCTCTTCATGAGATGGCTGAGCATTTCGACATTTCCCTAATATGGGTACCAGGGCATCAGGACATTACAGGAAACTGTATAGCTGATGAACTAGTCAGGAAAGGTACAACAGTACACCTCCTTCCTGACAAGGAGGATACGCGTATGCTACTGGCGACCTGCAAGCTACTACTTCTAGCTCAATCCATAATAGTTAGCGAAAACCGATGGCAAAACACGCACCATTGTCGTGTCGCGAGGCAAACCTGGCCTCACCTGAATAAGACTCGTTCTAGTATTCTATGTAAACTAAGCAGAACAGACTGCTCTGCAGTAGTAAGAGCACTGACAGGACATTGGCTGGTAGGCATCCACGCCACACGGCTGAATGCCCCATACAATGATTTCTGCAGGAGCTGTAGAGACGAAGAAGAAATTTAATCACCCGAACATTTCTTCTGCTCTTGTCCCGCATTGAGTAATAGAAGACTCCACACCGTGGGAAAACCTTTTCTTACCACTTTAGGTGAACTTGCCTCAATTTCACCGCGCAAAATCGCTAAATTTATTCAGTTATCAAACTGGACGCCCTACTGAGTGACATGTCACCACAAAGGTTGAAGGGAACCCTAGATCCGCGGTACCACAATGGGCCCAAATGTGGCCTAAGTGAGTCGTAGAATCGACAGCCGCTCTAACCTAACCTAACCTACTACTCATTTTCAGCTACAGAATCAATTTATAGACCAAATAATGTTCAAAAAAAACCTCTACACTAGGTAAAAGTCTAGTGACGAAAGCAATTTTTAGCCCCAAAATTTCTGATATCCAAGTGTGTGTCGAGCAAAATTTAGTTTATTATAATAAATAAATAAAAATAAAAATTATTAAAAAACTAGGGGGCTCCGCCCCCTGCTCGCTTCGCTCGCCAACCCCCCGCTCGCTTCGGTCGCGGTGCTACAGTCGAGCATACTCGACTGTCGGAGACCCCGTACTTACTATGCAAATAGAAAAGACTACAAAAATTCAAAAATATTTAGCTCGCTTGATGCTGTTGCAGAGAGTTGTAATACATTTTCGACTACTTTTTTCAATGACAGCTATATGATATATTGGACCGATTTGAAGCAACTTCGATATGGATATATAAGACTAACTTTAATGCATAATATATCAGTTTGGTTACGATATCTCATAAAACAAAAAAGTTTTTCATACTTAAACCTGATTTTCGACCGATCGGTCCTATTAAAGCTATGTGATAAAGTGGTCCGATTTAAACCAACTTCGCTAAGGATATATAAGATATATAATTTAAATGCATATATAGTAAAAGTTTGGTAACGATATATTGTACAACAAGAAAGTTTTTCATACAAAAACTTAATTTATTCCGATTACTCCTACGGGCGCTCTATGATATAGCTGTCCGATTTGCACCAACTTCGGTCATGAATTAGAAAAAATAACCCACATGCAAATGCTATTAATTTGGTTAAGATACATATTTTATAAACTTGATTTTTTCCAAGCGAAATGTTCATTTCCGAGATTTTGTTAAGAACACACATGCAAATGTATAAAACATATATATATAAATGACAAAAAATTATCAAAAAAAAAAATTTAAACAAAAACTATAAAATAAAATAAACTCACGACCGGCTGACCAACCATATCCTGAGTGCTGCGACTCAGCACACTACGCCACAGAAGCCCATGACGGATCGGACGCAAATCTGTTATATAATATGTTAACTTAATTTTCATGTAATCAAGTTACTCAAATTTTAATTACTGCCAACGCTCCATCATCAAAACGGCAAAATTTATAATTTGAATATCTTGGCTATTTACTGTCCGATCGGAATGAAATTTTCAGCAAATATCTAGGACACTTCCAGCTTTGTCTAACCAAAATCTGGAATCTCCAGATCTTAAATTAATCTTATAATTTGGATATGAAATTTTCTATGTCGATTTTTGGGCGGTAAAGAGGGCGTGGCCGAATTCTGAAACAAACTTGATCTGCTTGCAATATAGAGGAACCTACATACCAATTTTGGTGTCTCTAGCATTTAAAGTGCTCTTATAATGTGAATATGAAATTTTCTATTTCGATTTTTGGGCGGTAAAGAGGGCGTGGCCAAATTCTGAAACAAACTTGATCTGCTTGCAATATAGAGGAACATACATACCAAGTTTGGTGTTCCTAGCTCTTATAGTCTCCGAGATCTAGGTGTTCATACAGACGTCAGGACAGCAGGACGTCAGGACAGACGGACATTGCTATATCGACTCGGCTATTGATGCTGATCAAGAATATATATACTTTATGGGGTCTGCCACGCCTCCTTCTGCCTGTTACGCACATTTTCGTTAAAACAAACCCAATAGACCCCTGTACTTTTTTTAAGTACGGGGTCTAAAAAACACGAAAATTGGCATTGTGCGCTCGCGTTACTACTGTCTACTTTTCATACTAGGACTTGGATTTCGCCGCGATCGGTCCTATGTTAGCTATATGATATAGTGGTTTGATTACCGGTTACCAATTTCGGTCAGGATGTATAAAACTATCTTAAATGCATATTCTATCAATTTGGTTAAAATATCTCATAAACCAAAAAAGTTGTTCATACTAAAACCTAGTTTTGACCCGATCGGTCCTATGACAGCTATATGATATAGTGGTCCGATTTGAACCAACTTTGGTCAGGATATATAAAACTATGTGAAATGCGAATTTTATCAGTTTGGTTGAGATATCTCACAGAACCAAAAAGTTTTTAGTACTTAACAGTTAACAGGCAATATCTTCCAAACCCCTCAACCAAAATTTAATAAAAATCGTTAGAGCCGTTTTGTCAGAAATCGCCAAAATATAAGCTAAAAAACCTTATTTCAACTGTAAAATGTTACCTGAGTAATTTAGAAAATAACGCACCTTTCCAATGATATATAGGACATATCTGTAGCTTCTATGGTTTGCAATTGGGGTTTTAGCGGGAAATAGCGTTTTTCCGCTATAATAGCGGGAAATTCAAAAAGTCGTAGAACAAACATTTCTATATTTTTGAAAAGAAACAAATCCTCATCATTACATTTAAGCTTTTTTAGCGCTTTGATACGGACAAACGAACCGACAAACAAACTGACTTTTCATCTTAATTTGAAAAGTCCAATAAAAATTTCAAATTTTATTATCTTTTGAACCAGTTATCGGATTTGGATGATCGAGGAATCAATCGACGCGTATTTTTGATTAGAATTTTTTAAAAATAAAAAATTGAGGTTTGATTTTGGTTAGCTCGAGGTCTGGAGTTTTTTATATATATTTATTTGCCGATATATTTCGACTGCCGTCGGCTGTCGTCTTCAGGGCGACTATACAAAAAACATTAAACATTAAGAAACTTATAATTTAACATTGATTCTTAACACTACTTAAATAAGTTTACATACAATTTCTTTCTTGTTTTACAAGTCCGCGTTCGTCGGCTTGGAGTTTGTAACTGAGGTTTCTTAAGCAAATGTCTGTATATGTGAGCGCAGTTGTCAGTGTCCGTTTTGTAGTTTAGTCGTTTGTTTGTTGTTGTATTTATTATGTGTAGCATCTCAATTGTGTAGCGTTTTCTGTAATGTTGTTCTTGTTGTAGTATTTTTGTCTCGTCAAAATTTGCTGTGTGGCCGTTTTGTAAGCAGTGTGTGGCTAGCGCTGTTTTCTGTATGTTTGATTGTAGGCGAAGTTTGCTGTCTGATCTGTGCTGGGATATTCTGGTTTTTAGCTCGATACCCAAAAAATGGGTATAGAGCCTATTAGATTCGTGTCGATTATGGTACAGAATTTTGAACACATATATCTCCGCAACTATAAAAGTAAGAGCAACCAAATTTGGTGACAGTACTCCTAGGATGTTGATCTATACTAAGTTTGTATTTAAATTTGACCCCGCCCACGTCCGCCCACGTAAATGATATAAAATCTAATAACAAGAGCACTATTAAAGCTACAGCATTGAGACTTGGCACACAGGATGGGGGGACGAGTCCTGAGGTGTGCTGAAAATTTCATTGAGATCGGTTTATAAACAGGGAAGTAGTTTGAGAAAATATGATATATGGAGAAAATATAATCACCTGGATCTCAGAGACTATAAGAGATAGAGATTCCAAATTTTGTGACAATACTGCTATGTTGCGCACGCAGATCAAGTTTATTTTAGAATTTTGCCACGCCCCCCAATTATCCTGTAATCGATAAAAAACTAAAATATCCAAATACAAGGCCAATTTAATAGGTACAGATGTCAAAATCTGCACACACACTAAACACAATTATGATAATGCATCCTGAAAACTGCATTGCAATCGGATAACAAATACAGAAGATATTAAATCAAAACTTCACATTTCTCATGCCTACGTGCAGTGGCCAGATTTTGGTACAAAACTTGCAGCAATGCATGCGATTTGTGGGTACATTGGACTCGGGATCAAAACAACTCTTTGTTTTGAACCAAATTATTTATTATTATTATTATTTTTATTTTTTTTTTCATTGCATTAAATTAATTACATATTAATTAATAATTACATACTTTTTAAATGAATACTTTACATACTTAATCAATAATTTTATGTGATGCACATTTTGCAATCAGTACCATGAATTAGCAGCAAAACGAATTTGGTTCTATAAATAGCTTTATTTGCACATGTATGTATGTGTGTATGTAGGGCTTCTCTTCTAACGAGCGAGACATAATTGAAACAAAAGAAACGTGCAAAACGTACAACGAAAAAAAATGATATACATTGATAGTGCCACATGCAAATATAATGCTCCGATGGCTCTGATGATAGAGCCGTGTATTTCGAGGCGATGAGTCGAGAGTTCGAATCCCGTTTCAATCTTGCCCATGTGCAACTTTTTTTTTTTTTTTTTTGTCATCTATTTTTTTTTTTTTTTTTGTCAACTATTTTCTTTATTACAATTTGTACTTTTTTAACAACTTGTATTTTCTTTGATTTTGTGAAAAGAGTAACTAAATATATATATATAATATAATCTGTATTTTATTATTCACGTATTGTATTATAGTTAGTATTAATACCAGTTCTGTCACAGACTAGCACCCCTAACTGTAGGCTATAGGATAGCATATAGTCTGTAGCATTTTATGTTGACCATATTTTACTGAAATTGAATTAATCGGTTGTGAACGTTTGGGTATCGAGCAAGTTACTGTCGAGTGCGCTCGACTGTAGACATACCACACCTCAGCGCGAGCGAAGCGAGCCGGGGGTAGGCGAGCGAAGCGAGCAGGGGGCGCAGCCCCCTTGTTAGTTTTGATTTTGTGGTACCAACATAAACTTTGTTGCATGTTTCGTTGTGGTTTCCACTGCAAGGTATTTGGTAGATGACGTTACTTTTGTCTAATGGATGTATTTTGCTTTTTGTTTTATTGAAAAAAATTTTCATCGTGATCGTGGGCTTATGAGCTAGTTGTATATTTTGTTGGTCGAAACATTCTGAACTGTTGAAACGTTCTGATATGTTCGGTACATATGTGAGGGATCTGTATGTCTTTGGTTGTTCTTCTTGTCTTTTTGGTATGTTTTTCTTCTGTTTATTAATTAATGATTTTATTATGTTTTCGGGGAAGTCATTGGATTTTAGTATGTCTATTATTTGGTCATTTATTTGTCTATTTATGTATGGTGCGGTATTTATGATCATTGTTTTGGGATGATTTGAAAAATAGTTAATTATTCGTCCTGATGATGTTGGTTTTTTGTACCATTTTAGTTTAAGTGAATTTCCACATCTGTTGATGGTGGTGTCTAGATATGGTAATATGCCGTCTTCTTCTAGTTCGTATGTGAATTTAATTTGCTTATGGTAAGAGTTCAGTGCGTCAAGAGTATTTTGAATTTGGTCTTCTTTTATTATGGCAAATAGATCGTCTACATATTTTGTCAGTATCCTAGGTGTATATTTTAATTTATTGAGGGTGTTTTCTAACAGTTCTTCCATTACTATGTCTGCTATTACCGGAGAGGCAGGGGAACCCACAGGCATACCTTTAAGTTGTGTGTATATTTTTTTTCATCATATTTAAAATATCTGTTTTCAATTACACAAAACTTAATGATATCCATGAAAATATGTTTTGGTATGTCGGTGTATTTGTTGATGTCAGTCCATTTTCTGCTTATTATGTCCATTGCAAGTTCGGTAGGTATGCTGGGGAACAGGGAAACTACGTCAAAAGAGATCAATATCTCATCGTCACATATAAACAAGTCATTGATTCTTTCTTTAAAAGATGAAAAGTTCTTTACATTAAATTTGGATTCTTCCGTTACTTTTTTCAGAATTTTTATTATGAATTTACATAATGCATAAGAGGGTGAGCCTATGGAGGAGCAAATAGGTCTCAATGGCATGCCTTCTTTATGTATTTTTGGTAATCCAAAGATTCTGGGTGGTAGTGCTGTAGTTGTTGTCATGATGTTTTTTTCTATTTTTGTAATAAGTTTAAGTTTGAATAGTTTGTCAACTAAGTTGTTATTTTTTGTTTGAAGTCTTGATGTTGGGTCTTATCTAAGGTTTCTGTATGTGCATAGGTCTTGTAATATATTAGTCATTTTGGCTTTGTAGTCATTAGTCTCTATGGCTACGGTTTTGTTTCCCTTGTCGGATGTCATGATTAATATATGTCTGTTTTTGTTTAGAAATTCACGTGTCTGTTCCACTGTGTCCAAAATTGCGAGGTTCATTGTATTTTGTTTGTTTCTTGTCTTGTGATCTTTTATTAAGAAAGAGAACTCTGTGCGTGCGGTTTCTTGTTGTTCTTGGTTTTTAATGGTCTGTACAAGTTCTTCGCCGTCCGCAATGTATTTAAAGAGAGGGAAACTCTCTTTGTGTACCGGCAGAGCGAATTTTGGGCTTTTAGCAAGTAAAGCTTGTACGTTCTGCGGGAACGCTGTCTTCGTGATGTTGACGAACCAATCTTTGTTGTTGTGTTTGGTGAAGATCTTGTTTCGTTCGTTTCTGAGTTTTTCGTACTTCTTTATCTGCTTTTCTTTGAAAGTTGTTGTTAGTTTGTTAGACAAAACTCTCTCGCTCTCAAAAAACGCTTCTGAACTTTCGATGGTTAACAGCTGTTTTATTGTTGTTTCAGTTGTTCTAAGTTGCTCATGTTGTTGTTTTAGTAAGTGGTGTTTGTGTTGAATTATTAGACTTAATATTTTTGTGTGAAAAAAGTGTATATGTCTGGAAAGGGCTTTCTGTATTGTTTTTGGTAGTTGCTTGTTTCTTGTAAATAGAGTTTTGTAGAATGTTATGTTTTGTATAAACTTCGGTATAATGCGTGTTTTTCTGCATTTTAACAAAAACTTAATGTTAGATTTAAGAGTTGTTAATCGTTTAGAATCACGTTGAAATTTTTTAATTATATGTTTGTAGTTGTTGTAGTCATTGGTGGTTTTCATTTTAGCATAGACCATTGTTGATATGTGGTTTATGCGCCGGCGTGCTTTCCGTTTATGTTTATAGTTGTGGGTTTGGCGACCTTTCTACTTGATGAGGTTTGATTTTGGTTAGCTCGAGGTCTGGAGTTTTTTATATATATTTATTTGCCGATATATTTCGACTGCCGTCGGCTGTCGTCTTCAGGGCGACTATACAAAAAACATTAAACATTAAGAAACTTATAATTTAACATTGATTCTTAACACTACTTAAATAAGTTTACATACAATTTCTTTCTTGTTTTACAAGTCCGCGTTCGTCGGCTTGGAGTTTGTAACTGAGGTTTCTTAAGCAAATGTCTGTATATGTGAGCGCAGTTGTCAGTGTCCGTTTTGTAGTTTAGTCGTTTGTTTGTTGTTGTATTTATTATGTGTAGCATCTCAATTGTGTAGCGTTTTCTGTAATGTTGTTCTTGTTGTAATATTTTCGTCAATATCTCGTCAAAATTTGCTGTGTGGCCGTTTTGTAAGCAGTGTGTGGCTAGCGCTGTTTTCTGTATGTTTGATTGTAGGCGAAGTTTGCTGTCTGATCTGTGCTGGGATATTCTGGTTTTTAGTTTTGATTTTGTGGTACCAACATAAACTTTGTTGCATGTTTCGTTGTGGTTTCCACTGCAAGGTATTTGGTAGATGACGTTACTTTTGTCTAATGGATGTATTTTGCTTTTTGTTTTATTGAAAAAAATTTTCATCGTGATCGTGGGCTTATGAGCTAGTTGTATATTTTGTTGGTCGAAACATTCTGAACTGTTGAAACGTTCTGATATGTTCGGTACATATGTAAGGGATCTGTATGTCTTTGGTTGTTCTTCTTGTCTTTTTGGTATGTTTTTCTTCTGTTTATTAATTAAGGATTTTATTATGTTTTCGGGGATGTCATTGGATTTTAGTATGTCTATTATTTGGTCATTTATTTGTCAATGATATATTGGGTCGCTTAGTGATTTCATTCTTTTAATGCAGCTAAGTGCGGTATTTATGATCATTGTTTTGGGATGATTTGAAAAATAGTTAATTATTCGTCCTGATGATGTTGGTTTTTTGTACCATTTTAGTTTAAGTGAATTTCCACATCTGTTGATGGTGGTGTCTAGATATGGTAATATGCCGTCTTCTTCTAGTTCGTATGTGAATTTAATTTGCTTATGGTAAGAGTTCAGTGCGTCAAGAGTATTTTGCATTTGGTCTTCTTTTATTATGGCAAATAGATCGTCTACATATTTTGTCAGTATCCTGGGTGTATATTTTAATTTATTGAGGGTGTTTTCCAACAGTTCTTCCATTACTATGTCTGCTATTACCGGAGAGGCAGGGGAAC